>JBBPFK010000105.1:0-173000 GCA_037975005.1 Platalea minor
AGATAATATTGGAGTTTTGGAGGTTCTAGAAAGAGACAGCACCAGTGTTGGTGGGTCTGTGAATGGGGTTTCCTGGCTACTTGAAGAGCAGCAAGAGCTTTTGGTCCTGGCACCTTTGAGGTGTCAGGAATCCTTGGATGTTCGCAATTGTGTTGCCTGCGTCCGGCTCTAGTCGGCGGCCCACGAAAATAGTGTTCTATTTTAGGAGGGTCTAGAAAGAGACAGCGCCAGCGTTGGTGGGGCTGTGAATGGGGTGTCCTGGCTACTTGAAGAGCAGCAAGAGCTTTTGGTCCTGGTCCCTTTGGGGTGGGAGGAATCCCTGGACGTTCGCAATTGCTGAGCCTGCCGACGGGTGTCCTCAGCGGCCCACGCAAACAGTGATCTCTTTTGGGAGGCTCTAGAAAGAGACAGCACCAGCATTGGTGGGTCTGTGAATGGGGTGTCCTGACTACTTGAAGAGCAGCAAGAGCTTTTGGTCCTGGCCCCTTTGAGGTGGGAGGAATCCCTGGACGTTCGCAATTGCTGAGCCTGCCGCCAGGTGTACTCTGCGGCCTACGCAAATAGTGTTCAATTTTGGGAGGCTCTAGAAAGAGACAGCGCCAGCGTTGTTGGGTCTGTGAATGGGTTTGCCTGGCTACTTGAAGAGCAGTAAGAGCTTTTGGTCCTGGCCCCTTTGCGGTGGGAGGAATCCCTGGACTTTCGCAATTGCTGAGCCTGCCGCCGGGTGTACTCAGCTCCGCAGGCAGATAATATTGGAGTTTGGGAGGCTCTAGAAAGAGACAGCACTAGCGTTGGTTGGTCTGTGAATGCGTTTGCCTGGCTACTTGAAGAGCAGCAAGAGCTTTTGGTCCTGGTCCCTTTGGGGTTGGAGGAATCCCTGGAGATTCGCAATTGCTGAGCTGGGCTCTGGGTGTACGCAGCTCCGCAGGGAGATAATATTGGAGTTTTGGAGGTTCTAGAAAGAGAAAGCACCAGTGTTGGTGGGGCTGTGAATGGGGTTGCCTGGCTACGTGAAGAGCAGCAAGAGCTTTTGGTCCTGGCGCCTTTGGGGTGTCAGGAATCGTTGGATGTTCGCAATTGTGTTGCCTGCGTCCGGCTCTAGTCGGCGGCCCACGCAAATAGTGTTCTATTTTAGGAGGGTCTAGAAAGAGACAGCGCCAGCGTTGGTGGTTCTGTGAATGGGGTGTCCTGGCTACTTGAAGAGCAGCAAGAGCTTTTGGTCCTGGCCCCTTTGCGGTGGGAGGAATCCCTGGACGTTCGCAATTGCTGATCCTGCTGCCGGGTGTCCTCAGCGGCCCACGCAAACAATGTTCTCTTTTTGGACGCTCTAGAAAGAGACAGCACCAGCGTTGCTGGGTCTGTCAATGGGGTGTCCTGACTACTTGAAGAGCAGCAAGAGCTTTTGGCCCTGGACCCTTTTTTGTGGCAGTAATCCCTGGACGTTCGCAATTGCTGAGCCTGCCGCCGGGTGTACTCGGCGGCCCACGCAGATATAACTGGGCTTTTGGAGGCACTAGAAAGAGACGGCACCAGCGTTGGTGGGGCTGTGAATGGGGTGTCCTGCCTACTTGAAGAGCAGCAAGAGCTTTTGTTCCTGGCCCCTTTGCGGTGGGAGGAATCCCTGGACGTTCGCAATTGCTGAGCCTGCATCAGGGTGTCCTCAGCGGCCCACGCAAACAATGTTCTCTTTTTGGAGGCTCTAGAAAGAGACAGCACCAGCGTTGGTGGGTCTGTGAATGGGGTGTCCTGACTACTTGAAGAGCAGCAAGAGCTTTTGGTCCTCTCCGCTTTGCGGTGGGAGGAATCCCTGGACGTTCGCAATTGCTGAGCCTGCCTCCGGGTGTCCTCAGCAGCCCACGCAAATAGTGTTCAATTTTGGGAGGCTCTAGAAAGAGACAGCGCCAGCGTTGGTGCGTCTGTGAATGGGGTTGCCTGGCTACTTGAAGAGCAGCAAGAGCTTTTGGTCCTGGCCCCTTTGCGGTGGGAGGAATCCCTGGACGTTCGCAATTGCTGAGCCTGCTGCCGGGTGTCCTCAGCGGCCCACGCAACCAGTGTTCTCTTTTGGGAGGCTCTAGAAAGAGACAGTGCCAGCGTTCGTGGGGCTATGAATGGGGTTTGCCTCGCTACTTGAAGAGCAGCAAGAGCTTTTGGTCCTCTCCGCTTTGCGGTGGGAGGAATCCCTGGACGTTCGCAAATGCTAAGCCTGCCTCCGGGTGTCCTCAGCAGCCCACGCAAATAGTGTTCAATTTTTGGAGGCTCTAGAAAGAGACAGCGCCAGCGTTTGTAGGGCTGTAAATGGGGTTGCCTGCCTACTTGAAGAGCAGCACAGCTTTTGGTCCTGGCCCCTTTGCGGTGGGAGGAATCCCTGGAGATTCGCAATTGCTGAGCTGGGCTCCGGGTGTACTCGGCTCCGCAGGCAGATTATATTGGAGTTTGGGAGGCTCTAGAAAGAGACAGCGCCAGCGTTGGTGGGTCTGTGAATGGGGTGTCCTGGCTACTTGAAGAGCAGCAAGAGCTTTTGGTCCTCTCCGCTTTGCGGTGGGAGGAATCCCTGGACGTTCGCAATTGCTGAGCCTGCCTCCGGGTGTCCTCAGCAGCCCACGCAAATAGTGTTCAATTTTGGGAGGCTCTAGAAAGAGACAGCGCCAGCGTTGGTGCGTCTGTGAATGGGGTGTCCTGGCTACTTGAAGAGCAGCAAGAGCTTTTGGTCCTGGCCCCTTTGCGGTGGGAGGAATCCCTGGACGTTTGCAATTGCTGAGCCTGCCTCCGGGTGTACTCGGCGGCCCACGCAGATATTACTGGGCTTTGGGAGGCACTAGAAAGAGACAGCGCCAGCGTTTGTAGGGCTGTGAATGGGGTTGCGTGGCTACTTGAAGAGCAGCAAGAGCTTTTGGTCCTGGCCCCTTTGCGGTGGGAGGAATCCCTGGACATTCACAATTGCTGAGCCTGCCTCTGGGTGTACTCAGCTCCGCAGGCAGATAATATTGGAGTTTGGGAGGCTCTAGAAAGAGACAGCACCAGCATTGGTGGGTCTGTGAATGGGGTTGCCTGGCTACTTGAAGAGCAGCAAGAGCTTTTGTTCCTGGCCCCTTTGCGGTGGGAGGAATTCCTGGACGTTCGCAATTGCTGAGCCTGCCTCCGAGTGTCCTCAGCGGCCCACGCAACCAGTGTTCTCTTTTGGGAGGCTCTAGAAAGAGACAGTGCCAGTGTTCGTGGGGCTGTGAATGGGGTGTCCTGTCTACTTGAAGAGCAGCAAGAGCTTTTGGTCCTGGCACCTTTGCGGTGGGAGTAATCCCTGGACGTTTGCAATTGCTGAGCCTGCCTCCGGGTGTACTCGGCGGCCCACGCAAATATTACTGGGCTTTGGAAGGCTCTAGAAAGAGACAGCACCAGCGTTGGTGGGTCTGTGAATGGGGTTTCCTGGCTACTTGAAGAGCAGTAAGAGCTTTTGGTCCTGGCCCCTTTGCGGTTGGAGGAATCCCTGGTGATTCGCAATTGCTGAGCTGGGCTCCGGGTGCACTCAGCTCCGCAGGCAGATAATATTGGAGTTTGGGATGTTCTAGAAAGAGACAGCACCAGCGTTGGTGGGGCTGTGAATGGGGTTGCGTGGCTACTTGAAGAGCAGCAAGAGCTTTTGGTCCTGGCCCCTTTGCCGTGGGAGGAACCCCTGGACGTTCCCAATTGCTGAGCCTGCCGCCGGGTGTCCTCAGTGGCCCACGCAAATAGTGTTCTCTTTTGGGAGGCTCTAGGAAGAGACAGTGCCAGCGTTCGTGGGGCTATGAATGGGGTTTGCCTGGCTACTTGAAGAGCAGCAAGAGCTTTTGGTCGTGGCCCTTTTGCGGTGGGAGGATTCCCTGGACGTTCGCAATTGCTGAGCCTGCTGCCGGGTGTCCGCAGCGGCCCATGCAAAGAATATTGGGCTTTGGGAGGCACTAGAAAGAGACAGCGCCAGCGTTGGTGGGTCTGTGAATGGGGTGTCGTGGCTACTTGAAGACAGCAAGAGCTTTTGGTCCTGGCCCCTTTGCGGTGGGAGGAATCCCTGGACGTTCGCAATTGCTGAGCCTGCTGCCGGGTGTCCTCAGCGGCCCACGCAAACAATGTTCTCTTTTTGGAGGCTCTAGAAAGAGACAGCACCAGCGTTGCTGGGTCTGTCAATGGGGTGTCCTGACTACTTGAAGAGCAGCAAGAGCTTTTGGTCCTGGACCCTTTTTTGTGGCAGTAATCCCTGGACGTTCGCAATTGCTGAGCCTGCCTCCGGGTGTACTCGGCGGCCCACGCAGATATAACTGGGCTTTTGGAGGCTCTAGAAAGAGACAGCACCAGCGTTGGTGGGGCTGTGAATGGGGTGTCCTGACTACTTGAAGAGCAGCAAGAGCATTTGGTCCTGGCCGTTTTGCGGTGGGAGGAATCCCTGGACGTTCGCAATTGCTGAGCCTGCCGCCGGGTGTACTCTGCGGCCCACGCAGATAGTATTGGGCTTTGGGAGGCACCAGAAAGAGACAACACTAGCGTTGGTGGGTCTGTGAGTGGGGTTGCGTGGCTACTTGAAGAGCAGCAAGAGCTTTTGGTCCTCTCCGCTTTGCGGTGGGAGGAATCCCTGGACGTTCGCAATTGCTAAGCCTGCCTCCGGGTGTCCTCAGCAGCCCACGCAAATAGTGTTCAATTTTTGGAGGCTCTAGAAAGAGACAGCGCCAGCGTTTGTAGGGCTGTAAATGGGGTTGCCTGCCTACTTGAAGAGCAGCACAGCTTTTGGTCCTGGCCCCTTTGCGGTGGGAGGAATCCCTGGAGATTCGCAATTGCTGAGCTGGGCTCCGGGTGTACTCGGCTCCGCAGGCAGATTATATTGGAGTGTGGGAGGCTCTAGAAAGAGACAGCGCCAGCGTTGGTGGGTCTGTGAATGGGGTGTCCTGGCTACTTGAAGAGCAGCAAGAGCTTTTGGTCCTCTCCGCTTTGCGGTGGGAGGAATCCCTGGACGTTCGCAATTGCTGAGCCTGCCTCCGGGTGTCCTCAGCAGCCCACGCAAATAGTGTTCAATTTTGGGAGGCTCTAGAAAGAGACAGCGCCAGCGTTGGTGCGTCTGTGAATGGGGTGTCCTGGCTACTTGAAGAGCAGCAAGAGCTTTTGGTCCTGGCCCTTTTGCGGTGGGAGGAATCCCTGGACGTTCGCAATTTCTGAGCCTGCTGCCGGGTGTCCTCAGCGGCCCACGCAACCAGTGTTCTCTTTTGGGAGGCTCTAGAAAGAGACAGTGCCAGCGTTCGTGGGGCTATGAATGGGGTTTGCCTCGCTACTTGAAGAGCAGCAAGAGCTTTTGGTCCTGGCCCCTTTGGGGTGGGAGGAATCCCTGGACGTTTGCAATTGCTGAGCCTGCCTCCGGGTGTACTCGGCGGCCCACGCAGATATTACTGGGCTTTGGGAGGCACTAGAAAGAGACAGCGCCAGCGTTTGTAGGGCTGTGAATGGGGTTGCGTGGCTACTTGAAGAGCAGCAAGAGCTTTTGGTCCTGGCCCCTTTGCGGTGGGAGGAATCCCTGGACATTCACAATTGCTGAGCCTGCCTCTGGGTGTACTCAGCTCCGCAGGCAGATAATATTGGAGTTTGGGAGGCTCTAGAAAGAGACAGCACCAGCATTGGTGGGTCTGTGAATGGGGTTGCATGGCTACTTGAAGAGCAGCAAGAGCTTTTGTTCCTGGCCCCTTTGCGGTGGGAGGAATTCCTGGACGTTCGCAATTGCTGAGCCTGCCTCCGAGTGTCCTCAGCGGCCCACGCAACCAGTGTTCTCTTTTGGGAGGCTCTAGAAAGAGACAGTGCCAGTGTTCGTGGGGCTGTGAATGGGGTGTCCTGGCTACTTGAAGAGCAGCAAGAGCTTTTGGTCCTGGCACCTTTGCGGTGGGAGTAATCCCTGAACGTTTGCAATTGCTGAGCCTGCCTCCGGGTGTAGTCGGCGGCCCACGCAGATATTACTGGTCTTTGGAAGGCTCTAGAAAGAGACAGCACCAGCGTTGGTGGGTCTGTGAATGGGGTTTCCTGGCTACTTGAAGAGCAGTAAGAGCTTTTGGTCCTGGCCCCTTTGCGGTTGGAGGAATCCCTGGAGATTCGCAATTGCTGAGCTGGGCTCCGGGTGCACTCAGCTCCGCAGGCAGATAATATTGGAGTTTGGGATGTTCTAGAAAGAGACAGCACCAGCGTTGGTGGGTCTGTGAATGGGGTTGTGTGGCTACTTGAAGAGCAGCAAGAGCTTTTGGTCCTGGCCCCTTTGCCGTGGGAGGAACCCCTGGACGTTCCCAATTGCTGAGCCTGCCGCCGGGTGTCCTCAGTGGCCCACGCAAATAGTGTTCTCTTTTGGGAGGCTCTAGGAAGAGACAGTGCCAGCGTTCGTGGGGCTATGAATGGGGTTTGCCTGGCTACTTGAAGAGCAGCAAGAGCTTTTGGTCGTGGCCCTTTTGCGGTGGGAGGATTCCCTGGACGTTCGCAATTGCTGAGCCTGCTGCCAGGTGTCCGCAGCGGCCCATGCAAAGAGTATTGGGCTTTGGGAGGCACAAGAAAGAGACAGCGCCAGCGTTGGCGGGTCTGTGAATGGGGTGTCGTGGCTACTTGAAGACAGCAAGAGCTTTTGGTCCTGGCACCTTTGCGGTGGGAGGAATCCCTGGACGTTCGCAATTGCTGAGCCTGCCTCCGGGTGTACTCGGCGGCCCACGCAGATATAACTGGGCTTTTGGAGGCTCTAGAAAGAGACAGCACCAGCGTTGGTGGGGCTGTGAATGGGGTGTCCTGACTACTTGAAGAGCAGCAAGAGCATTTGGTCCTGGCCGTTTTGCGGTGGGAGGAATCCCTGGACGTTCGCAATTGCTGAGCCTGCCGCCGGGTGTACTCTGCGGCCCACGCAGATAGTATTGGGATTTGGGAGGCACCAGAAAGAGACAACACTAGCGTTGGTGGGTCTGTGAGTGGGGTTGCGTGGCTACTTGAAGAGCAGCAAGAGCTTTTGGTCCTCTCCGCTTTGCGGTGGGAGGAATCCCTGGACGTTCGCAATTGCTAAGCCTGCCTCCGGGTGTCCTCAGCAGCCCACGCAAATAGTGTTCAATTTTTGGAGGCTCTAGAAAGAGACAGCGCCAGCGTTTGTAGGGCTGTAAATGGGGTTTCCTGCCTACTTGAAGAGCAGCAAGAGCTTTTGGTCCTGGTCCCTTTGGGGTTGGAGGAATCCCTGGAGATTCGCAATTGCTGAGCTGGGCTCCGGGTGTACTCAGCTCCGCAGGCAGATAATATTGGAGTTTTGGAGGTTCTAGAAAGAGACAGCACCAGTGTTGGTGGGTCTGTGAATGGGGTTTCCTGGCTACTTGAAGAGCAGCAAGAGCTTTTGGTCCTGGCACCTTTGAGGTGTCAGGAATCCTTGGATGTTCGCAATTGTGTTGCCTGCGTCCGGCTCTAGTCGGCGGCCCACGAAAATAGTGTTCTATTTTAGGAGGGTCTAGAAAGAGACAGCGCCAGCGTTGGTGGGGCTGTGAATGGGGTGTCCTGGCTACTTGAAGAGCAGCAAGAGCTTTTGGTCCTGGTCCCTTTGGGGTGGGAGGAATCCCTGGACGTTCGCAATTGCTGAGCCTGCCGACGGGTGTCCTCAGCGGCCCACGCAAACAGTGATCTCTTTTGGGAGGCTCTAGAAAGAGACAGCACCAGCATTGGTGGGTCTGTGAATGGGGTGTCCTGACTACTTGAAGAGCAGCAAGAGCTTTTGGTCCTGGCCCCTTTGAGGTGGGAGGAATCCCTGGACGTTCGCAATTGCTGAGCCTGCCGCCAGGTGTACTCTGCGGCCTACGCAAATAGTGTTCAATTTTGGGAGGCTCTAGAAAGAGACAGCGCCAGCGTTGTTGGGTCTGTGAATGGGTTTGCCTGGCTACTTGAAGAGCAGTAAGAGCTTTTGGTCCTGGCCCCTTTGCGGTGGGAGGAATCCCTGGACTTTCGCAATTGCTGAGCCTGCCGCCGGGTGTACTCAGCTCCGCAGGCAGATAATATTGGAGTTTGGGAGGCTCTAGAAAGAGACAGCACTAGCGTTGGTTGGTCTGTGAATGCGTTTGCCTGGCTACTTGAAGAGCAGCAAGAGCTTTTGGTCCTGGTCCCTTTGGGGTTGGAGGAATCCCTGGAGATTCGCAATTGCTGAGCTGGGCTCCGGGTGTACGCAGCTCCGCAGGGAGATAATATTGGAGTTTTGGAGGTTCTAGAAAGAGAAAGCACCAGTGTTGGTGGGGCTGTGAATGGGGTTGCCTGGCTACGTGAAGAGCAGCAAGAGCTTTTGGTCCTGGCGCCTTTGGGGTGTCAGGAATCGTTGGATGTTCGCAATTGTGTTGCCTGCGTCCGGCTCTAGTCGGCGCCCCACGCAAATAGTGTTCTATTTTAGGAGGGTCTAGAAAGAGACAGCGCCAGCGTTGGTGGGTCTGTGAATGGGGTGTCCTGGCTACTTGAAGAGCAGCAAGAGCTTTTGGTCCTGGCCCCTTTGCGGTGGGAGGAATCCCTGGACGTTCGCAATTGCTGATCCTGCTGCCGGGTGTCCTCAGCGGCCCACGCAAACAATGTTCTCTTTTTGGACGCTCTAGAAAGAGACAGCACCAGCGTTGCTGGGTCTGTCAATGGGGTGTCCTGACTACTTGAAGAGCAGCAAGAGCTTTTGGCCCTGGACCCTTTTTTGTGGCAGTAATCCCTGGACGTTCGCAATTGCTGAGCCTGCCTCCGGGTGTACTCGGCGGCCCACGCAGATATAACTGGGCTTTTGGAGGCACTAGAAAGAGACGGCACCAGCGTTGGTGGGGCTGTGAATGGGGTGTCCTGCCTACTTGAAGAGCAGCAAGAGCTTTTGTTCCTGGCCCCTTTGGGGTGGGAGGAATCCCTGGACGTTCGCAATTGCTGAGCCTGCATCAGGGTGTCCTCAGCGGCCCACGCAAACAGTGATCTCTTTTGGGAGGCTCTAGAAAGAGACAGCACCAGCGTTGGTGGGGCTGTGAATGGGGTGTCCTGACTACTTGAAGAGCAGGAAGAGGTTTTGGTCCTCTCCGCTTTGCGGTGGGAGGAATCCCTGGACGTTCGCAATTGCTGAGCCTGCCTCCGGGTGTCCTCAGCAGCCCACGCAAATAGTGTTCAATTTTGGGAGGCTCTAGAAAGAGACAGCGCCAGCATTGGTGGGTGTGTGAATGGGGTTGCCTGGCTACTTGAAGAGCAGTAAGACCTTTTGGTCCTGGCCCCTTTGCGGTGGGAGGAATCCCTGGACGTTGGCAATTGCTGAGCCTGCCGCCGGGTGTCCTCAGCGGCCACGCAACCAGTGTTCTCTTTTGGGAGGGTCTAGAAAGAGACAGTGCCAGCGTTCGTGGGTCTATGAATGGGGTTTGCCTCGCTACTTGAAGAGCAGCAAGAGCTTTTGGTCCTGGTCCCTTTGGGGTGGGAGGAATCCCTGGACATTCGCAATCGCTGAGCTGGGCTCGTGGTACTCGGCTCAGCAGGCAGATAATATTGGAGTTTGGGAGGCTCTAGAAAGAGACAGCACCAGCGTTGGTGGGGCTGTGAATGGGGTGTCCTGGCTACTTGAAGAGCAGCAAGAGCTTTTGGTCCTGGCCCCTTTGCCGTGGGAGGAATCCCTGGACGTTCTCAATTGCTGAGCCTGCCTCAGGGTGTCCTCAGTGGCCTACGCAAACAGTGTTCTCTTTTGGGAGGCTCTAGAAAGAGACAGTGACAGAGTTTTCGGGGCTATGAATGGGGTTTGCCTCGCTACTTGAAGAGCAGCAAGAGCTTTTGGTCCTGGCCCCTTTGCGGTGGGAGGAATCCCTGGACGTTCGCAATTGCTGAGCCTGCCACAGGGTGTCCTCAGCAGCCCACGCAAATAGTGTTCTCTTTTGGGAGGCTCTAGAAAGAGACAGCGCCAGCGTTGGTGGGTCTGTGAATGGGGTTTCCTGGCTACTTGAAGAGCAGTAAGACCTTTTGGTCCTGGCCCCTTTGCAGTGGGAGGAATCCCTGGACGTTCGCAATTGCTGAGCCTGCCGCCGGGTGTCCTCAGCGGCCCACGCAAAGAGTGTTCTCCTTTGGTAGGGTCTAGAAAGAGACAGTGCCAGTGTTTTTGGGGCTGTGAATGGGGTTTGCCTGGCTACTTGAAGAGCAGCAAGAGCTTTTGGTCCTGGCCCCTTTGCGGTGGGAGGAATCCCTGGACGTTCGCAATTGCTGAGCCTGCCGCCGGGTGTCCTCAGCAGCCCGCGCAAATAGTGTTCAATTTTGGGAGGCTGTAGAAAGAGACAGCGCCAGCGTTGGTGGGTCTGTGAATGGGGTTGCCTGGCTACTTGAAGAGCAGTAAGACCTTTTGGTCCTGGCCCCTTTGCAATGGGAGGAATCCCTGGACGTTCGCAATTGCTGAGCTGGGCTCTGGGTGTACTCGGCGGCCCACGCAAAGAGTGTTCTCCTTTGGTAGGGTCTAGAAAGAGACAGTGCCAGTGTTTTTGGGGCTGTGAATGGGGTTTGCCTGGCTACTTGAAGAGCAGCAAGAGCTTTTGGTCCTGGCCCCTTTGCGGTGGGAGGAATCCCTGGACGTTCGCAATTGCTGAGCCTGCCGCCGGGTGTCCTCAGCAGCCCGCGCAAATAGTGTTCAATTTTGGGAGGCTCTAGAAAGAAACAGCGCAAGCGTTGGTGGGTGTATGAATGGGGTTTGCCTGGCTACTTGAAGAGCAGCAAGAGCTTTTGGTCCTGGCCCCTTTGCGGTGGGAGGAATCCCTGGACGTTCGCAATTGCTGAGCCTGCTGCCGGGTGTCCTCAGCGGCCCACGCAAAGAGTGTTCTCTTTTGGGAGGCTCTAGAAAGAGACAGTGCCAGTGTTTTTGGGGCTGAAAATGGGGTTTGCCTGGCTACTTGAAGAGCAGCAAGAGCTTTTGGTCCTGGCCCCTTTGGGGTGGGAGGAATCCCTGGACGTTCGCAATTGCTGAGCCTGCCGCCGGGTGTCCTCAGCGGCCCACGCAAACAGTGTTCTCTTTTGGGAGGCTCTAGAAAGAGACAGTGCCAGCGTTCGTGGGTCTATGAATGGGGTTTGCCTCGCTACTTGAAGAGCAGCAAGAGCTTTTGGTCGAGGCCCCTTTGCGGTGGGAGGAATCCCTGGACGTTCGCAATTGCTGAGCTGGGCTCCTGGTGTACTCGGCTCCGCAGGCATATAATATTGGAGTTTGGGAGGCTCTAGAAAGAGACAGCACCAGCGTTGGTGGGGCTGTGAATGGGGTTGCCTTGCTACTTAAAGAGCAGCAAGAGCTTTTGGTCCTGGCGCCTTTGCGGTGGGAGGAATCCCTGGACGTTCGCAATTGCTGAGCCTTCCTCAGGGTGTCCTCAGCGGCCCACGCAAATAGTGTTCAATTTTAAGAGGCTCTAGAAAGAGACAGTGCCAGTGTTTTTGGGGCTGTGAATGGGGTTTGCCTGGCTACTTGAAGAGCAGCAAGAGCTTTTGGTCCTGGCCCCTTTGCGGTGGGAATAATCCCTGGACGTTCGCAATTGCTGATCCTGCCTCAGGGTGTACTCGGTGGCCCACGCAGATAGTATTGGGATTTAGGAGGCACTAGAAAGAGACAGCGCCAGCGTTGCTGGGTCTGTGAATGGGGTTGCGTGGCTACTTGAAGAGCAGCAAGAGCTTTTGGTCCTGGTCCCTTTGGGGTGGGAGGAATCCCTAGACGTTCGCAATTGCTGAGCCTGCCTCCGGGTGTACTCGGCGGCCCACGCAGGTAGTACTGGGCTTTTGGAGGCACTAGAAAGAGACAGCGCCAGCGTTTGTAAGGCTGTGAATGGGGTTGCGTGGCTACTTGAAGAGCAGCAAGAGCTTTTGGTCCTGGCCCCTTTGCGGTGGGAGGAATCCCTGGACGTTCGCAATTGCTGAGCTGGGCTCCAGGTGTCCTTAGAGGCCCACGCAAACAGTGTTCTCTTTTGGGAGGCTCTAGAAAGAGACAGTGCCAGCGTTGGTGTGTCTGTGAATGGGGTGTCCTGGCTACTTGAAGAGCAGCAAGAGCTTTTGGTCCTGGTCCCTTTGCGGTGGGAGGAATCCCTGGACGTTCGCAATTGCTGAGCCTGCCGCGGGGTATACTCGGTGGCCCACGCAGATATTACTGGGCTTTTGGAGGCACTAGAAAGAGACAGCGCCAGCGTTTGTAGGGCTGTGAATGGGGTGTCCTGACTACTTGAAGAGCAGCAAGAGCTTTTGGTCCTGGCACCTTTGCGGTGGGAGTAACCCCTGGACGTTTGCAATTGCTGAGCCTGCCTCCGGGTGTACTCGGCGGCACACGCAGATAATATTGGGCTTTTGGAGTCACTGGAAAGAGACAGCGCCAGCTTTTGTAGGGCTGTGAATGGGGTTGCGTGGTTACTTGAAGAGCAGCAAGAGCTTTTGGTCCTGGCCCCTTTGCGGTGGGAGGAATCCCTGGACGTTCGCAATTGCTGAGCCTGCTGCCGGGTGTACTCGGCGGCCCACGCAGATAATAATGGGCTTTGGGAGGCACCAGAAAGAGACAGCGCCAGTGTTTGTAGGATTGTGAATGGGGTTTGCCTGGCTACTTGAAGAGCAGCAAGAGCTTTTGGTCGTGGCCCCTTTGCGGTGGGAGGAATCCCTGGACATTCACAATTGCTGAGCTGGGCTCCGGGTGTACTCGGCTCCGCAGGCAGATAATATTGGAGTTTGGGAGGCTCTAGAAAGAGACAGCGCCAGCGTTGGTGGGTCTGTGAATGGGGTTGCCTGGCTACTTGAAGAGCAGCAAGAGCTTTTGGTCCTGGCCCCTTTGGGGTGGGAGGAATCCCTGGACGTTGGCAATTGCTGAGCCTGCTGCCGGGTGTCCTCAGCGGCCACGCAACCAGTGTTCTCTTTTGGGAGGGTCTAGAAAGAGACAGTGCCAGCGTTCGTGGGGCTATGAATGGGGTTTGCCTGGCTACTTGAAGAGCAGCAAGAGGTTTTGGTCGTGGCCCTTTTGCGGTGGGAGGAATCCCTGGACGTTCGCAATTGCTGAGACTGCCGCCGGGTGTCCTCAGCGGCCCATGCAAACACTGTTCTCTTTTGGGAGGCTCTAGAAAGAGACAGTTACAGTGCTCGTGGGGCTATGAATGGGGTTTGCCTGGCTACTTGAAGAGCAGCAAGAGCTTTTGGTCCTGGCCCCTTTGCGGTGGGAGGAATCCCCAGACATTCGCAATTGCTGAGCCTGCCTCCGGGTGTACTCGGCGGCACACGCAGATAATATTGGGCTTTTGGAGTCACTGGAAAGAGACAGCGCCAGCTTTTGTAGGGCTGTGAATGGGGTTGCGTGGTTACTTGAAGAGCAGCAAGAGCTTTTGGTCCTGGTCCCTTTGCGGTGGGAGGAATCCCTGGACGTTCGCAATTGCTGAGCCTGCATCAGGGTGTACTCGGCGGCCCACGCAGATAATAATGGGCTTTGGGAGGCACCAGAAAGAGAGAGCGCCAGTGTTTGTAGGATTGTGAATGGGGTTTGCCTGGCTACTTGAAGAGCAGCAAGAGCTTTTGGTCCTGGTCCCTTTGGGGTGGGAGGAATCCCTGGACATTCACAATTGCTGAGCTGGGCTCTGGGTGTACTCGGCTCCGCAGGCAGATAATATTGGAGTTTGGGAGGCTCTAGAAAGAGACAGCGCCAGCGTTGGTGGGTCTGTGAATGGGGTTGCCTGGCTACTTGAAGAGCAGCAAGAGCTTTTGGTCCTGGCCCCTTTGCGGTGGGAGGAATCCCTGGACGTTCGCAATTGCTGAGCCTGCTGCCGGGTGTCCTCAGCGGTCACGCAACCAGTGTTCTCTTTTGGGAGGCTCTAGAAAGAGACAGTGCCAGCGTTCGTGGGGCTATGAATGGGGTTTGCCTGGCTACTTGAAGAGCAGCAAGAGCTTTTGGTCGTGGCCCTTTTGCGGTGGGAGGAATCCCTGGACGTTCGCAATTGCTGAGCCTGCCGCCGGGTGTCCTCAGCGGCCCATGCAAACACTGTTCTCTTTTGGGAGGCTCTAGAAAGAGACAGTTACAGTGCTCGTGGGTCTATGAATGGGGTTTGCCTGGCTACTTGAAGAGCAGCAAGAGCTTTTGGTCCTGGCCCCTTTGCGGTGGGAGGAATCCCCAGACATTCGCAATTGCTGAGCCTGCCTCAGGGTGTACTCGGTGGCCCACGCAGATAGTATTGGGCTTTGGGAGGCACTAGAAAGAGACAGCGCCAGCGTTGGTGGGTCTGTGAATGGGGTGTCCTGGCTACTTGAAGAGCAGCAAGAGCTTTTGGTCCTCTCCGCTTTGCGGTGGGAGGAATCCCTGGACGTTCGCAATTGCTGAGCCTGCCTCCGGGTGTCCTCAGCAGCCCACGCAAATAGTGTTCAATTTTGGGAGGCTCTAGAAAGAGACAGCGCCAGCGTTGGTGCGTCTGTGAATGGGGTTGCCTGGCTACTTGAAGAGCAGCAAGAGCTTTTGGTCCTGGCCCCTTTGCGGTGGGAGGAATCCCTGGACGTTCGCAATTGCTGAGCCTGCTGCCGGGTGTCCTCAGCGGCCCACGCAACCAGTGTTCTCTTTTGGGAGGCTCTAGAAAGAGACAGTGCCAGCGTTCGTGGGGCTATGAATGGGGTTTGCCTCGCTACTTGAAGAGCAGCAAGAGCTTTTGGTCCTGGCCCCTTTGCGGTGGGAGGAATCCCTGGACGTTCGCAATTGCTGAGCCTGCCTCCGGGTGTACTCGGCGGCCCACGCAGATATTACTGGGCTTTTGAAGGCACTAGAAAGAGACAGCGCCAGCGTTTGTAGGGCTGTGAATGGGGTTGCGTGGCTACTTGAAGAGCAGCAAGAGCTTTTGGTCCTGGCCCCTTTGCGGTGGGAGGAATCCCTGGACATTCACAATTGCTGAGCCTGCCTCTGGGTGTACTCAGCTCCGCAGGCAGATAATATTGGAGTTTGGGAGGCTCTAGAAAGAGACAGCACCAGCATTGGTGGGTCTGTGAATGGGGTTGCCTGGCTACTTGAAGAGCAGCAAGAGCTTTTGTTCCTGGCCCCTTTGCGGTGGGAGGAATTCCTGGACGTTCGCAATTGCTGAGCCTGCCTCCGAGTGTCCTCAGCGGCCCACGCAACCAGTGTTCTCTTTTGGGAGGCTCTAGAAAGAGACAGTGCCAGTGTTCGTGGGGCTGTGAATGGGGTGTCCTGTCTACTTGAAGAGCAGCAAGAGCTTTTGGTCCTGGCACCTTTGCGGTGGGAGTAATCCCTGGACGTTTGCAATTGCTGAGCCTGCCTCCGGGTGTACTCGGCGGCCCACGCAAATATTACTGGGCTTTGGAAGGCTCTAGAAAGAGACAGCACCAGCGTTGGTGGGTCTGTGAATGGGGTTTCCTGGCTACTTGAAGAGCAGTAAGAGCTTTTGGTCCTGGCCCCTTTGCGGTTGGAGGAATCCCTGGTGATTCGCAATTGCTGAGCTGGGCTCCGGGTGCACTCAGCTCCGCAGGCAGATAATATTGGAGTTTGGGATGTTCTAGAAAGAGACAGCACCAGCGTTGGTGGGGCTGTGAATGGGGTTGCGTGGCTACTTGAAGAGCAGCAAGAGCTTTTGGTCCTGGCCCCTTTGCCGTGGGAGGAACCCCTGGACGTTCCCAATTGCTGAGCCTGCCGCCGGGTGTCCTCAGTGGCCCACGCAAATAGTGTTCTCTTTTGGGAGGCTCTAGGAAGAGACAGTGCCAGCGTTCGTGGGGCTATGAATGGGGTTTGCCTGGCTACTTGAAGAGCAGCAAGAGCTTTTGGTCGTGGCCCTTTTGCGGTGGGAGGATTCCCTGGACGTTCGCAATTGCTGAGCCTGCTGCCGGGTGTCCGCAGCGGCCCATGCAAAGAATATTGGGCTTTGGGAGGCACTAGAAAGAGACAGCGCCAGCGTTGGTGGGTCTGTGAATGGGGTGTCGTGGCTACTTGAAGACAGCAAGAGCTTTTGGTCCTGGCCCCTTTGCGGTGGGAGGAATCCCTGGACGTTCGCAATTGCTGAGCCTGCCTCCGAGTGTCCTCAGCCGCCCACGCAACCAGTGTTCTCTTTTGGGAGGCTCTAGAAAGAGACAGCACCAGCGTTGCTGGGTCTGTCAATGGGGTGTCCTGACTACTTGAAGAGCAGCAAGAGCTTTTGGTTCTGGACCCTTTTTTGTGGCAGTAATCCCTGGACGTTCGCAATTGCTGAGCCTGCCTCCGGGTGTACTCGGCGGCCCACGCAGATATAACTGGGCTTTTGGAGGCTCTAGAAAGAGACAGCACCAGCGTTGGTGGGGCTGTGAATGGGGTGTCCTGACTACTTGAAGAGCAGCAAGAGCATTTGGTCCTGGCCGTTTTGCGGTGGGAGGAATCCCTGGACGTTCGCAATTGCTGAGCCTGCCGCCGGGTGTACTCTGCGGCCCACGCAGATAGTATTGGGCTTTGGGAGGCACCAGAAAGAGACAACACTAGCGTTGGTGGGTCTGTGAGTGGGGTTGCCTGGCTACTTGAAGAGCAGCAAGAGCTTTTGGTCCTCTCCGCTTTGCGGTGGGAGGAATCCCTGGACGTTCGCAATTGCTAAGCCTGCCTCCGGGTGTCCTCAGCAGCCCACGCAAATAGTGTTCAATTTTTGGAGGCTCTAGAAAGAGACAGCGCCAGCGTTTGTAGGGCTGTAAATGGGGTTGCCTGCCTACTTGAAGAGCAGCACAGCTTTTGGTCCTGGCCCCTTTGCGGTGGGAGGAATCCCTGGAGATTCGCAATTGCTGAGCTGGGCTCCGGGTGTACTCGGCTCCGCAGGCAGATTATATTGGAGTGTGGGAGGCTCTAGAAAGAGACAGCGCCAGCGTTGGTGGGTCTGTGAATGGGGTGTCCTGGCTACTTGAAGAGCAGCAAGAGCTTTTGGTCCTCTCCGCTTTGCGGTGGGAGGAATCCCTGGACGTTCGCAATTGCTGAGCCTGCCTCCGGGTGTCCTCAGCAGCCCACGCAAATAGTGTTCAATTTTGGGAGGCTCTAGAAAGAGACAGCGCCAGCGTTGGTGCGTCTGTGAATGGGGTGTCCTGGCTACTTGAAGAGCAGCAAGAGCTTTTGGTCCTGGCCCTTTTGCGGTGGGAGGAATCCCTGGACGTTCGCAATTTCTGAGCCTGCTGCCGGGTGTCCTCAGCGGCCCACGCAACCAGTGTTCTCTTTTGGGAGGCTCTAGAAAGAGACAGTGCCAGCGTTCGTGGGGCTATGAATGGGGTTTGCCTCGCTACTTGAAGAGCAGCAAGAGCTTTTGGTCCTGGCCCCTTTGGGGTGGGAGGAATCCCTGGACGTTTGCAATTGCTGAGCCTGCCTCCGGGTGTACTCGGCGGCCCACGCAGATATTACTGGGCTTTGGGAGGCACTAGAAAGAGACAGCGCCAGCGTTTGTAGGGCTGTGAATGGGGTTGCGTGGCTACTTGAAGAGCAGCAAGAGCTTTTGGTCCTGGCCCCTTTGCGGTGGGAGGAATCCCTGGACATTCACAATTGCTGAGCCTGCCTCTGGGTGTACTCAGCTCCGCAGGCAGATAATATTGGAGTTTGGGAGGCTCTAGAAAGAGACAGCACCAGCATTGGTGGGTCTGTGAATGGGGTTGCATGGCTACTTG
This sequence comes from Platalea minor, assembly GCA_037975005.1. Classification (NCBI taxonomy): domain Eukaryota; kingdom Metazoa; phylum Chordata; class Aves; order Pelecaniformes; family Threskiornithidae; genus Platalea; species Platalea minor. The sequence continues at coordinate 17,578 of JBBPFK010000105.1, forward strand.
AAGAGCAGCAAGAGCTTTTGTTCCTGGCCCCTTTGCGGTGGGAGGAATTCCTGGACGTTCGCAATTGCTGAGCCTGCCTCCGAGTGTCCTCAGCGGCCCACGCAACCAGTGTTCTCTTTTGGGAGGCTCTAGAAAGAGACAGTGCCAGTGTTCGTGGGGCTGTGAATGGGGTGTCCTGGCTACTTGAAGAGCAGCAAGAGCTTTTGGTCCTGGCACCTTTGCGGTGGGAGTAATCCCTGAACGTTTGCAATTGCTGAGCCTGCCTCCGGGTGTAGTCGGCGGCCCACGCAGATATTACTGGGCTTTGGAAGGCTCTAGAAAGAGACAGCACCAGCGTTGGTGGGTCTGTGAATGGGGTTTCCTGGCTACTTGAAGAGCAGTAAGAGCTTTTGGTCCTGGCCCCTTTGCGGTTGGAGGAATCCCTGGAGATTCGCAATTGCTGAGCTGGGCTCCGGGTGCACTCAGCTCCGCAGGCAGATAATATTGGAGTTTGGGATGTTCTAGAAAGAGACAGCACCAGCGTTGGTGGGGCTGTGAATGGGGTTGTGTGGCTACTTGAAGAGCAGCAAGAGCTTTTGGTCCTGGCCCCTTTGCCGTGGGAGGAACCCCTGGACGTTCCCAATTGCTGAGCCTGCCGCCGGGTGTCCTCAGTGGCCCACGCAAATAGTGTTCTCTTTTGGGAGGCTCTAGGAAGAGACAGTGCCAGCGTTCGTGGGGCTATGAATGGGGTTTGCCTGGCTACTTGAAGAGCAGCAAGAGCTTTTGGTCGTGGCCCTTTTGCGGTGGGAGGATTCCCTGGACGTTCGCAATTGCTGAGCCTGCTGCCAGGTGTCCGCAGCGGCCCATGCAAAGAGTATTGGGCTTTGGGAGGCACAAGAAAGAGACAGCGCCAGCGTTGGCGGGTCTGTGAATGGGGTGTCGTGGCTACTTGAAGACAGCAAGAGCTTTTGGTCCTGGCACCTTTGCGGTGGGAGGAATCCCTGGACGTTCGCAATTGCTGAGCCTGCCTCCGGGTGTACTCGGCGGCCCACGCAGATATAACTGGGCTTTTGGAGGCTCTAGAAAGAGACAGCACCAGCGTTGGTGGGGCTGTGAATGGGGTGTCCTGACTACTTGAAGAGCAGCAAGAGCATTTGGTCCTGGCCGTTTTGCGGTGGGAGGAATCCCTGGACGTTCGCAATTGCTGAGCCTGCCGCCGGGTGTACTCTGCGGCCCACGCAGATAGTATTGGGCTTTGGGAGGCACCAGAAAGAGACAACACTAGCGTTGGTGGGTCTGTGAGTGGGGTTGCGTGGCTACTTGAAGAGCAGCAAGAGCTTTTGGTCCTCTCCGCTTTGCGGTGGGAGGAATCCCTGGACGTTCGCAATTGCTAAGCCTGCCTCCGGGTGTCCTCAGCAGCCCACGCAAATAGTGTTCAATTTTTGGAGGCTCTAGAAAGAGACAGCGCCAGCGTTTGTAGGGCTGTAAATGGGGTTTCCTGCCTACTTGAAGAGCAGCAAGAGCTTTTGGTCCTGGTCCCTTTGGGGTTGGAGGAATCCCTGGAGATTCGCAATTGCTGAGCTGGGCTCCGGGTGTACTCAGCTCCGCAGGCAGATAATATTGGAGTTTTGGAGGTTCTAGAAAGAGACAGCACCAGTGTTGGTGGGTCTGTGAATGGGGTTTCCTGGCTACTTGAAGAGCAGCAAGAGCTTTTGGTCCTGGCACCTTTGAGGTGTCAGGAATCCTTGGATGTTCGCAATTGTGTTGCCTGCGTCCGGCTCTAGTCGGCGGCCCACGAAAATAGTGTTCTATTTTAGGAGGGTCTAGAAAGAGACAGCGCCAGCGTTGGTGGGGCTGTGAATGGGGTGTCCTGGCTACTTGAAGAGCAGCAAGAGCTTTTGGTCCTGGTCCCTTTGGGGTGGGAGGAATCCCTGGACGTTCGCAATTGCTGAGCCTGCCGACGGGTGTCCTCAGCGGCCCACGCAAACAGTGATCTCTTTTGGGAGGCTCTAGAAAGAGACAGCACCAGCATTGGTGGGTCTGTGAATGGGGTGTCCTGACTACTTGAAGAGCAGCAAGAGCTTTTGGTCCTGGCCCCTTTGAGGTGGGAGGAATCCCTGGACGTTCGCAATTGCTGAGCCTGCCGCCAGGTGTACTCTGCGGCCTACGCAAATAGTGTTCAATTTTGGGAGGCTCTAGAAAGAGACAGCGCCAGCGTTGTTGGGTCTGTGAATGGGTTTGCCTGGCTACTTGAAGAGCAGTAAGAGCTTTTGGTCCTGGCCCCTTTGCGGTGGGAGGAATCCCTGGACTTTCGCAATTGCTGAGCCTGCCGCCGGGTGTACTCAGCTCCGCAGGCAGATAATATTGGAGTTTGGGAGGCTCTAGAAAGAGACAGCACTAGCGTTGGTTGGTCTGTGAATGCGTTTGCCTGGCTACTTGAAGAGCAGCAAGAGCTTTTGGTCCTGGTCCCTTTGGGGTTGGAGGAATCCCTGGAGATTCGCAATTGCTGAGCTGGGCTCCGGGTGTACGCAGCTCCGCAGGGAGATAATATTGGAGTTTTGGAGGTTCTAGAAAGAGAAAGCACCAGTGTTGGTGGGGCTGTGAATGGGGTTGCCTGGCTACGTGAAGAGCAGCAAGAGCTTTTGGTCCTGGCGCCTTTGGGGTGTCAGGAATCGTTGGATGTTCGCAATTGTGTTGCCTGCGTCCGGCTCTAGTCGGCGGCCCACGCAAATAGTGTTCTATTTTAGGAGGGTCTAGAAAGAGACAGCGCCAGCGTTGGTGGGTCTGTGAATGGGGTGTCCTGGCTACTTGAAGAGCAGCAAGAGCTTTTGGTCCTGGCCCCTTTGCGGTGGGAGGAATCCCTGGACGTTCGCAATTGCTGATCCTGCTGCCGGGTGTCCTCAGCGGCCCACGCAAACAATGTTCTCTTTTTGGACGCTCTAGAAAGAGACAGCACCAGCGTTGCTGGGTCTGTCAATGGGGTGTCCTGACTACTTGAAGAGCAGCAAGAGCTTTTGGCCCTGGACCCTTTTTTGTGGCAGTAATCCCTGGACGTTCGCAATTGCTGAGCCTGCCTCCGGGTGTACTCGGCGGCCCACGCGGATATAACTGGGCTTTTGGAGGCACTAGAAAGAGACGGCACCAGCGTTGGTGGGGCTGTGAATGGGGTGTCCTGCCTACTTGAAGAGCAGCAAGAGCTTTTGTTCCTGGCCCCTTTGCGGTGGGAGGAATCCCTGGACGTTCGCAATTGCTGAGCCTGCATCAGGGTGTCCTCAGCGGCCCACGCAAACAATGTTCTCTTTTTGGAGGCTCTAGAAAGAGACAGCACCAGCGTTGGTGGGTCTGTGAATGGGGTGTCCTGACTACTTGAAGAGCAGCAAGAGCTTTTGGTCCTCTCCGCTTTGCGGTGGGAGGAATCCCTGGACGTTCGCAATTGCTGAGCCTGCCTCCGGGTGTCCTCAGCAGCCCACGCAAATAGTGTTCAATTTTGGGAGGCTCTAGAAAGAGACAGCGCCAGCGTTGGTGCGTCTGTGAATGGGGTTGCCTGGCTACTTGAAGAGCAGCAAGAGCTTTTGGTCCTGGCCCCTTTGCGGTGGGAGGAATCCCTGGACGTTCGCAATTGCTGAGCCTGCTGCCGGGTGTCCTCAGCGGCCCACGGAAACAGTGTTCTCTTTTGGGAGGCTCTAGAAAGAGACAGTGCCAGCGTTCGTGGGGCTATGAATGGGGTTTGCCTCGCTACTTGAAGAGCAGCAAGAGCTTTTGGTCCTCTCCGCTTTGCGGTGGGAGGAATCCCTGGACGTTCGCAATTGCTAAGCCTGCCTCCGGGTGTCCTCAGCAGCCCACGCAAATAGTGTTCAATTTTTGGAGGCTCTAGAAAGAGACAGCGCCAGCGTTTGTAGGGCTGTAAATGGGGTTGCCTGCCTACTTGAAGAGCAGCACAGCTTTTGGTCCTGGCCCCTTTGCGGTGGGAGGAATCCCTGGAGATTCGCAATTGCTGAGCTGGGCTCCGGGTGTACTCGGCTCCGCAGGCAGATTATATTGGAGTTTGGGAGGCTCTAGAAAGAGACAGCGCCAGCGTTGGTGGGTCTGTGAATGGGGTGTCCTGGCTACTTGAAGAGCAGCAAGAGCTTTTGGTCCTCTCCGCTTTGCGGTGGGAGGAATCCCTGGACGTTCGCAATTGCTGAGCCTGCCTCCGGGTGTCCTCAGCAGCCCACGCAAATAGTGTTCAATTTTGGGAGGCTCTAGAAAGAGACAGCGCCAGCGTTGGTGCGTCTGTGAATGGGGTGTCCTGGCTACTTGAAGAGCAGCAAGAGCTTTTGGTCCTGGCCCCTTTGCGGTGGGAGGAATCCCTGGACGTTTGCAATTGCTGAGCCTGCCTCCGGGTGTACTCGGCGGCCCACGCAGATATTACTGGGCTTTGGGAGGCACTAGAAAGAGACAGCGCCAGCGTTTGTAGGGCTGTGAATGGGGTTGCGTGGCTACTTGAAGAGCAGCAAGAGCTTTTGGTCCTGGCCCCTTTGCGGTGGGAGGAATCCCTGGACATTCACAATTGCTGAGCCTGCCTCTGGGTGTACTCAGCTCCGCAGGCAGATAATATTGGAGTTTGGGAGGCTCTAGAAAGAGACAGCACCAGCATTGGTGGGTCTGTGAATGGGGTTGCCTGGCTACTTGAAGAGCAGCAAGAGCTTTTGTTCCTGGCCCCTTTGCGGTGGGAGGAATTCCTGGACGTTCGCAATTGCTGAGCCTGCCTCCGAGTGTCCTCAGCGGCCCACGCAACCAGTGTTCTCTTTTGGGAGGCTCTAGAAAGAGACAGTGCCAGTGTTCGTGGGGCTGTGAATGGGGTGTCCTGTCTACTTGAAGAGCAGCAAGAGCTTTTGGTCCTGGCACCTTTGCGGTGGGAGTAATCCCTGGACGTTTGCAATTGCTGAGCCTGCCTCCGGGTGTACTCGGCGGCCCACGCAAATATTACTGGGCTTTGGAAGGCTCTAGAAAGAGACAGCACCAGCGTTGGTGGGTCTGTGAATGGGGTTTCCTGGCTACTTGAAGAGCAGTAAGAGCTTTTGGTCCTGGCCCCTTTGCGGTTGGAGGAATCCCTGGTGATTCGCAATTGCTGAGCTGGGCTCCGGGTGCACTCAGCTCCGCAGGCAGATAATATTGGAGTTTGGGATGTTCTAGAAAGAGACAGCACCAGCGTTGGTGGGGCTGTGAATGGGGTTGCGTGGCTACTTGAAGAGCAGCAAGAGCTTTTGGTCCTGGCCCCTTTGCCGTGGGAGGAACCCCTGGACGTTCCCAATTGCTGAGCCTGCCGCCGGGTGTCCTCAGTGGCCCACGCAAATAGTGTTCTCTTTTGGGAGGCTCTAGGAAGAGACAGTGCCAGCGTTCGTGGGGCTATGAATGGGGTTTGCCTGGCTACTTGAAGAGCAGCAAGAGCTTTTGGTCGTGGCCCTTTTGCGGTGGGAGGATTCCCTGGACGTTCGCAATTGCTGAGCCTGCTGCCGGGTGTCCGCAGCGGCCCATGCAAAGAATATTGGGCTTTGGGAGGCACTAGAAAGAGACAGCGCCAGCGTTGGTGGGTCTGTGAATGGGGTGTCGTGGCTACTTGAAGACAGCAAGAGCTTTTGGTCCTGGCACCTTTGCGGTGGGAGGAATCCCTGGACGTTCGCAATTGCTGAGCCTGCTGCCGGGTGTCCTCAGCGGCCCACGCAAACAATGTTCTCTTTTTGGAGGCTCTAGAAAGAGACAGCACCAGCGTTGCTGGGTCTGTCAATGGGGTGTCCTGACTACTTGAAGAGCAGCAAGAGCTTTTGGTCCTGGACCCTTTTTTGTGGCAGTAATCCCTGGACGTTCGCAATTGCTGAGCCTGCCTCCGGGTGTACTCGGCGGCCCACGCAGATATAACTGGGCTTTTGGAGGCTCTAGAAAGAGACAGCACCAGCGTTGGTGGGGCTGTGAATGGGGTGTCCTGACTACTTGAAGAGCAGCAAGAGCATTTGGTCCTGGCCGTTTTGCGGTGGGAGGAATCCCTGGACGTTCGCAATTGCTGAGCCTGCCGCCGGGTGTACTCTGCGGCCCACGCAAATAGTGTTCAATTTTTGGAGGCTCTAGAAAGAGACAGCGCCAGCGTTTGTAGGGCTGTAAATGGGGTTGCCTGCCTACTTGAAGAGTAGCACAGCTTTTGGTCCTGGCCCCTTTGCGGTGGGAGGAATCCCTGGAGATTCGCAATTGCTGAGCTGGGCTCCGGGTGTACTCGGCTCCGCAGGCAGATTATATTGGAGTGTGGGAGGCTCTAGAAAGAGACAGCGCCAGCGTTGGTGGGTCTGTGAATGGGGTGTCCTGGCTACTTGAAGAGCAGCAAGAGCTTTTGGTCCTCTCCGCTTTGCGGTGGGAGGAATCCCTGGACGTTCGCAATTGCTGAGCCTGCCTCCGGGTGTCCTCAGCAGCCCACGCAAATAGTGTTCAATTTTGGGAGGCTCTAGAAAGAGACAGCGCCAGCGTTGGTGCGTCTGTGAATGGGGTGTCCTGGCTACTTGAAGAGCAGCAAGAGCTTTTGGTCGTGGCCCTTTTGCGGTGGGAGGAATCCCTGGACGTTCGCAATTTCTGAGCCTGCTGCCGGGTGTCCTCAGCGGCCCACGCAACCAGTGTTCTCTTTTGGGAGGCTCTAGAAAGAGACAGTGCCAGCGTTCGTGGGGCTATGAATGGGGTTTGCCTCGCTACTTGAAGAGCAGCAAGAGCTTTTGGTCCTGGCCCCTTTGGGGTGGGAGGAATCCCTGGACGTTTGCAATTGCTGAGCCTGCCTCCGGGTGTACTCGGCGGCCCACGCAGATATTACTGGGCTTTGGGAGGCACTAGAAAGAGACAGCGCCAGCGTTTGTAGGGCTGTGAATGGGGTTGCGTGGCTACTTGAAGAGCAGCAAGAGCTTTTGGTCCTGGCCCCTTTGCGGTGGGAGGAATCCCTGGACATTCACAATTGCTGAGCCTGCCTCTGGGTGTACTCAGCTCCGCAGGCAGATAATATTGGAGTTTGGGAGGCTCTAGAAAGAGACAGCACCAGCATTGGTGGGTCTGTGAATGGGGTTGCATGGCTACTTGAAGAGCAGCAAGAGCTTTTGTTCCTGGCCCCTTTGCGGTGGGAGGAATTCCTGGACGTTCGCAATTGCTGAGCCTGCCTCCGAGTGTCCTCAGCGGCCCACGCAACCAGTGTTCTCTTTTGGGAGGCTCTAGAAAGAGACAGTGCCAGTGTTCGTGGGGCTGTGAATGGGGTGTCCTGGCTACTTGAAGAGCAGCAAGAGCTTTTGGTCCTGGCACCTTTGCGGTGGGAGTAATCCCTGAACGTTTGCAATTGCTGAGCCTGCCTCCGGGTGTAGTCGGCGGCCCACGCAGATATTACTGGTCTTTGGAAGGCTCTAGAAAGAGACAGCACCAGCGTTGGTGGGTCTGTGAATGGGGTTTCCTGGCTACTTGAAGAGCAGTAAGAGCTTTTGGTCCTGGCCCCTTTGCGGTTGGAGGAATCCCTGGAGATTCGCAATTGCTGAGCTGGGCTCCGGGTGCACTCAGCTCCGCAGGCAGATAATATTGGAGTTTGGGATGTTCTAGAAAGAGACAGCACCAGCGTTGGTGGGGCTGTGAATGGGGTTGTGTGGCTACTTGAAGAGCAGCAAGAGCTTTTGGTCCTGGCCCCTTTGCCGTGGGAGGAACCCCTGGACGTTCCCAATTGCTGAGCCTGCCGCCGGGTGTCCTCAGTGGCCCACGCAAATAGTGTTCTCTTTTGGGAGGCTCTAGGAAGAGACAGTGCCAGCGTTCGTGGGGCTATGAATGGGGTTTGCCTGGCTACTTGAAGAGCAGCAAGAGCTTTTGGTCGTGGCCCTTTTGCGGTGGGAGGATTCCCTGGACGTTCGCAATTGCTGAGCCTGCTGCCAGGTATCCGCAGCGGCCCATGCAAAGAGTATTGGGCTTTGGGAGGCACAAGAAAGAGACAGCGCCAGCGTTGGCGGGTCTGTGAATGGGGTGTCGTGGCTACTTGAAGACAGCAAGAGCTTTTGGTCCTGGCACCTTTGCGGTGGGAGGAATCCCTGGACGTTCGCAATTGCTGAGCCTGCCGCCGGGTGTACTCGGCGGCCCACGCAGATATAACTGGGCTTTTGGAGGCTCTAGAAAGAGACAGCACCAGCGTTGGTGGGGCTGTGAATGGGGTGTCCTGACTACTTGAAGAGCAGCAAGAGCATTTGGTCCTGGCCGTTTTGCGGTGGGAGGAATCCCTGGACGTTCGCAATTGCTGAGCCTGCCGCCGGGTGTACTCTGCGGCCCACGCAGATAGTATTGGGCTTTGGGAGGCACCAGAAAGAGACAACACTAGCGTTGGTGGGTCTGTGAGTGGGGTTGCGTGGCTACTTGAAGAGCAGCAAGAGCTTTTGGTCCTCTCCGCTTTGCGGTGGGAGGAATCCCTGGACGTTCGCAATTGCTAAGCCTGCCTCCGGGTGTCCTCAGCAGCCCACGCAAATAGTGTTCAATTTTTGGAGGCTCTAGAAAGAGACAGCGCCAGCGTTTGTAGGGCTGTAAATGGGGTTTCCTGCCTACTTGAAGAGCAGCAAGAGCTTTTGGTCCTGGTCCCTTTGGGGTTGGAGGAATCCCTGGAGATTCGCAATTGCTGAGCTGGGCTCCGGGTGTACTCAGCTCCGCAGGCAGATAATATTGGAGTTTTGGAGGTTCTAGAAAGAGACAGCACCAGTGTTGGTGGGTCTGTGAATGGGGTTTCCTGGCTACTTGAAGAGCAGCAAGAGCTTTTGGTCCTGGCACCTTTGAGGTGTCAGGAATCCTTGGATGTTCGCAATTGTGTTGCCTGCGTCCGGCTCTAGTCGGCGGCCCACGAAAATAGTGTTCTATTTTAGGAGGGTCTAGAAAGAGACAGCGCCAGCGTTGGTGGGGCTGTGAATGGGGTGTCCTGGCTACTTGAAGAGCAGCAAGAGCTTTTGGTCCTGGTCCCTTTGGGGTGGGAGGAATCCCTGGACGTTCGCAATTGCTGAGCCTGCCGACGGGTGTCCTCAGCGGCCCACGCAAACAGTGATCTCTTTTGGGAGGCTCTAGAAAGAGACAGCACCAGCATTGGTGGGTCTGTGAATGGGGTGTCCTGACTACTTGAAGAGCAGCAAGAGCTTTTGGTCCTGGCCCCTTTGAGGTGGGAGGAATCCCTGGACGTTCGCAATTGCTGAGCCTGCCGCCAGGTGTACTCTGCGGCCTACGCAAATAGTGTTCAATTTTGGGAGGCTCTAGAAAGAGACAGCGCCAGCGTTGTTGGGTCTGTGAATGGGTTTGCCTGGCTACTTGAAGAGCAGTAAGAGCTTTTGGTCCTGGCCCCTTTGCGGTGGGAGGAATCCCTGGACTTTCGCAATTGCTGAGCCTGCCGCCGGGTGTACTCAGCTCCGCAGGCAGATAATATTGGAGTTTGGGAGGCTCTAGAAAGAGACAGCACTAGCGTTGGTTGGTCTGTGAATGCGTTTGCCTGGCTACTTGAAGAGCAGCAAGAGCTTTTGGTCCTGGTCCCTTTGGGGTTGGAGGAATCCCTGGAGATTCGCAATTGCTGAGCTGGGCTCCGGGTGTACGCAGCTCCGCAGGGAGATAATATTGGAGTTTTGGAGGTTCTAGAAAGAGAAAGCACCAGTGTTGGTGGGGCTGTGAATGGGGTTGCCTGGCTACGTGAAGAGCAGCAAGAGCTTTTGGTCCTGGCGCCTTTGGGGTGTCAGGAATCGTTGGATGTTCGCAATTGTGTTGCCTGCGTCCGGCTCTAGTCGGCGGCCCACGCAAATAGTGTTCTATTTTAGGAGGGTCTAGAAAGAGACAGCGCCAGCGTTGGTGGGTCTGTGAATGGGGTGTCCTGGCTACTTGAAGAGCAGCAAGAGCTTTTGGTCCTGGCCCCTTTGCGGTGGGAGGAATCCCTGGACGTTCGCAATTGCTGATCCTGCTGCCGGGTGTCCTCAGCGGCCCACGCAAACAATGTTCTCTTTTTGGACGCTCTAGAAAGAGACAGCACCAGCGTTGCTGGGTCTGTCAATGGGGTGTCCTGACTACTTGAAGAGCAGCAAGAGCTTTTGGCCCTGGACCCTTTTTTGTGGCAGTAATCCCTGGACGTTCGCAATTGCTGAGCCTGCCTCCGGGTGTACTCGGCGGCCCACGCAGATATAACTGGGCTTTTGGAGGCACTAGAAAGAGACGGCACCAGCGTTGGTGGGGCTGTGAATGGGGTGTCCTGCCTACTTGAAGAGCAGCAAGAGCTTTTGTTCCTGGCCCCTTTGGGGTGGGAGGAATCCCTGGACGTTCGCAATTGCTGAGCCTGCATCAGGGTGTCCTCAGCGGCCCACGCAAACAGTGATCTCTTTTGGGAGGCTCTAGAAAGAGACAGCACCAGCGTTGGTGGGGCTGTGAATGGGGTGTCCTGACTACTTGAAGAGCAGCAAGAGGTTTTGGTCCTCTCCGCTTTGCGGTGGGAGGAATCCCTGGACGTTCGCAATTGCTGAGCCTGCCTCCGGGTGTCCTCAGCAGCCCACGCAAATAGTGTTCAATTTTGGGAGGCTGTAGAAAGAGACAGCGCCAGCATTGGTGGGTCTGTGAATGGGGTTGCCTGGCTACTTGAAGAGCAGTAAGACCTTTTGGTCCTGGCCCCTTTGCGGTGGGAGGAATCCCTGGACGTTCGCAATTGCTGAGCCTGCCGCCGGGTGTCCTCAGCAGCGCACACAAACAGTGCTCTCTTTTGGGAGGCTATAGAAAGAGAAAGTGCCAGCGTTCGTGGGGCTATGAATGGGGTTTGCCTCGCTACTTGAAGAGCAGCAAGAGCTTTTGGTCCTGGTCCCTTTGGGGTGGGAGGAATCCCTGGACATTCGCAATCGCTGAGCTGGGCTCGTGGTACTCGGCTCAGCAGGCAGATAATATTGGAGTTTGGGAGGCTCTAGAAAGAGACAGCACCAGCGTTGGTGGGGCTGTGAATGGGGTGTCCTGGCTACTTGAAGAGCAGCAAGAGCTTTTGGTCCTGGCCCCTTTGCCGTGGGAGGAATCCCTGGACGTTCTCAATTGCTGAGCCTGCCTCAGGGTGTCCTCAGTGGCCTACGCAAACAGTGTTCTCTTTTGGGAGGCTCTAGAAAGAGACAGTGACAGAGTTTTCGGGGCTATGAATGGGGTTTGCCTCGCTACTTGAAGAGCAGCAAGAGCTTTTGGTCCTGGCCCCTTTGCGGTGGGAGGAATCCCTGGACGTTCGCAATTGCTGAGCCTGCCACAGGGTGTCCTCAGCAGCCCACGCAAATAGTGTTCTCTTTTGGGAGGCTCTAGAAAGAGACAGCGCCAGCGTTGGTGGGTCTGTGAATGGGGTTTCCTGGCTACTTGAAGAGCAGTAAGACCTTTTGGTCCTGGCCCCTTTGCAGTGGGAGGAATCCCTGGACGTTCGCAATTGCTGAGCCTGCCGCCGGGTGTCCTCAGCGGCCCACGCAAAGAGTGTTCTCCTTTGGTAGGGTCTAGAAAGAGACAGTGCCAGTGTTTTTGGGGCTGTGAATGGGGTTTGCCTGGCTACTTGAAGAGCAGCAAGAGCTTTTGGTCCTGGCCCCTTTGCGGTGGGAGGAATCCCTGGACGTTCGCAATTGCTGAGCCTGCCGCCGGGTGTCCTCAGCAGCCCGCGCAAATAGTGTTCAATTTTGGGAGGCTGTAGAAAGAGACAGCGCCAGCGTTGGTGGGTCTGTGAATGGGGTTGCCTGGCTACTTGAAGAGCAGTAAGACCTTTTGGTCCTGGCCCCTTTGCAATGGGAGGAATCCCTGGACGTTCGCAATTGCTGAGCTGGGCTCTGGGTGTACTCGGCGGCCCACGCAAAGAGTGTTCTCCTTTGGTAGGGTCTAGAAAGAGACAGTGCCAGTGTTTTTGGGGCTGTGAATGGGGTTTGCCTGGCTACTTGAAGAGCAGCAAGAGCTTTTGGTCCTGGCCCCTTTGCGGTGGGAGGAATCCCTGGACGTTCGCAATTGCTGAGCCTGCCGCCGGGTGTCCTCAGCAGCCCGCGCAAATAGTGTTCAATTTTGGGAGGCTCTAGAAAGAAACAGCGCAAGCGTTGGTGGGTGTATGAATGGGGTTTGCCTGGCTACTTGAAGAGCAGCAAGAGCTTTTGGTCCTGGCCCCTTTGCGGTGGGAGGAATCCCTGGACGTTCGCAATTGCTGAGCCTGCTGCCGGGTGTCCTCAGCGGCCCACGCAAAGAGTGTTCTCTTTTGGGAGGCTCTAGAAAGAGACAGTGCCAGTGTTTTTGGGGCTGAAAATGGGGTTTGCCTGGCTACTTGAAGAGCAGCAAGAGCTTTTGGTCCTGGCCCCTTTGGGGTGGGAGGAATCCCTGGACGTTCGCAATTGCTGAGCCTGCCGCCGGGTGTCCTCAGCGGCCCACGCAAACAGTGTTCTCTTTTGGGAGGCTCTAGAAAGAGACAGTGCCAGCGTTGGTGTGTCTGTGAATGGGGTGTCCTGGCTACTTGAAGAGCAGCAAGAGCTTTTGGTCCTGGTCCCTTTGCGGTGGGAGGAATCCCTGGACGTTCGCAATTGCTGAGCCTGCCGCGGGGTATACTCGGTGGCCCACGCAGATATTACTGGGCTTTTGGAGGCACTAGAAAGAGACAGCGCCAGCGTTTGTAGGGCTGTGAATGGGGTTGTGTGGCTACTTGAAGAGCAGCAAGAGCTTTTGGTCCTGGTCCCTTTGGGGTGGGTGGAAGCCCTGAACATTCGCAATTGCTGAGCTGGGCTCCTGGTTTACTCGGCTCCGCAGGCAGAGAATATTGGAGTTTGGGAGGCTCTAGAAAGAGACAGCACCAGCGTTGGTGGGGCTGTGAATGGGGTTGCCTGGCTACTTGAAGAGCAGTAAGACCTTTTGGTCCTGGCCCCTTTGCGGTGGGAGGAATCCCTGGACGTTCGCAATTGCTGAGCCTGCCGCCGGGTGTCCTCAGCAGCCCACGCAAATAGTGTTCAATTTTGGGAGGCTCTAGAAAGAGACAGCGCCAGCATTGGTGGGTCTGTGAATGGGGTTGCCTGGCTACTTGAAGAGCAGTAAGACCTTTTGGTCCTGGCCCCTTTGCGGTGGGAGGAATCCCTGGACGTTCGCAATTGCTGAGCCTGCCTCCGGGTGTCCTCAGCAGCGCACGCAAACAGTGCTCTCTTTTGGGAGGCTCTAGAAAGAGACAGTGCCAGCGTTCGTGGGGCTATGAATGGGGTTTGGCTCGCTACTTGAAGAGCAGCAAGAGCTTTTGGTCCTGGTCCCTTTGGGGTGGGAGGAATCCCTGGACATTCGCAATTGCTGAGCTGGGCTCGTGGTACTCGGCTCCGCAGGCAGATAATATTGGAGTTTGGGAGGCTCTAGAAAGAGACAGCACCAGCGTTGGTTTGGCTGTGAATGGGGTGTCCTGGCTACTTGAAGAGCAGCAAGAGCTTTTGGTCCTGGCCCCTTTGCGGTGGGAGGAATCCCTGGACGTTCGCAATTGCTGAGCCTGCCTCAGGGTGTCCTCAGCGGCCTACGCAACAAGTGTTCTCTTTTGGGAGGCTCTAGAAAGAGACAGTGACAGAGTTTTCGGGGCTATGAATGGGGTTTGCCTCGCTACTTGAAGAGCAGCAAGAGCTTTTGGTCCTGGCCCCTTTGGGGTGGGAGGAATCCCTGGACGTTCGCAATTGCTGAGCCTGCCTCAGGGTGTCCTCAGGGGCCCACGCAAACAGTGTTCTCTTTTTTGGGAGGGTCTAGAAAGAGACAGAGCCAGTGTTTTTGGGACTGTGAATGGGGTGTCCTGGCTACTTGAAGAGCAGCAAGAGCTTTTGGTCCTGGCCACTTTGCGGTGGGAGGAATCCCTGGACGTTCTCAATTGCTGAGCCTGCCACAGGGTGTCCTCAGCGGCCCACGCAAAGAGTGTTCTCCTTTGGTAGGGTCTAGAAAGAGACAGTGCCAGTGTTTTTGGGGCTGTGAATGGGGTTTGCCTGGCTACTTGAAGAGCAGCAAGAGCTTTTGGTCCTGGCCCCTTTGCGGTGGGAGGAATCCCTGGACGTTCGCAATTGCTGAGCCTGCCGCCGGGTGTCCTCAGCAGCCCGCGCAAATAGTGTTCAATTTTGGGAGGCTGTAGAAAGAGACAGCGCCAGCGTTGGTGGGTCTGTGAATGGGGTTGCCTGGCTACTTGAAGAGCAGTAAGACCTTTTGGTCCTGGCCCCTTTGCAATGGGAGGAATCCCTGGACGTTCGCAATTGCTGAGCTGGGCTCTGGGTGTACTCGGCGGCCCACGCAAAGAGTGTTCTCCTTTGGTAGGGTCTAGAAAGAGACAGTGCCAGTGTTTTTGGGGCTGTGAATGGGGTTTGCCTGGCTACTTGAAGAGCAGCAAGAGCTTTTGGTCCTGGCCCCTTTGCGGTGGGAGGAATCCCTGGACGTTCGCAATTGCTGAGCCTGCCGCCGGGTGTCCTCAGCAGCCCGCGCAAATAGTGTTCAATTTTGGGAGGCTCTAGAAAGAAACAGCGCAAGCGTTGGTGGGTGTATGAATGGGGTTTGCCTGGCTACTTGAAGAGCAGCAAGAGCTTTTGGTCCTGGCCCCTTTGCGGTGGGAGGAATCCCTGGACGTTCGCAATTGCTGAGCCTGCCTCCGGGTGTCCTCAGCAGCCCACGCAAAGAGTGTTCAATTTTGGGAGGCACTAGAAAGAGACAGCGCCAGCGTTTGTAGGGCTGTGAATGGGGTGTCCTGGCTACTTGAAGAGCAGCAAGAGCTTTTGGTCCTGGCCCCTTTGCGGTGGGAGGAATCCCTGGACGTTCGCAATTGCTGAGCCTGCTGCCGGGTGTCCTCAGCGGCCCACGCAAACAGTGTTCTCTTTTGGGAGGCTCTAGAAAGAGACAGTGCCAGTGTTTTTGGGGCTGTGAATGGGGTTTGCCTGGCTACTTGAAGAGCAGCAAGAGCTTTTGGTCCTGGCCCCTTTGGGGTGGGAGGAATCCCTGGACGTTCGCAATTGCTGAGCCTGCTGCCGGGTGTCCTCAGCGGCCCACGCAAACAGTGTTCTCTTTTGGGAGGCTCTAGAAAGAGACAGTGCCAGTGTTTTTGGGGCTGTGAATGGGGTTTGCCTCGCTACTTGAAGAGCAGCAAGAGCTTTTGGTCGAGGCCCCTTTGCGGTGGGAGGAATCCCTGGACGTTCGCAATTGCTGAGCTGGGCTCCTGGTGTACTCGGCTCCGCAGGCATATAATATTGGAGTTTGGGAGGCTCTAGAAAGAGACAGCACCAGCGTTGGTGGGGCTGTGAATGGGGTTGCCTTGCTACTTAAAGAGCAGCAAGAGCTTTTGGTCCTGGCCCCTTTGCGGTGGGAGGAATCCCTGGACGTTCGCAATTGCTGAGCCTGCCGCCGGGTGTCCTCAGCTGCCCACGCAAATAGTGTTAAATTTTGGGAGGCTCTAGAAAGAGAAAGCGCCAGCGTTGGTGGGTCTGTGAATGGGGTTGCCTGGCTACTTGAAGAGCAGCAAGAGCTTTTGGTCCTGGCCCCTTTGCGGTGGGAGGAATCCCTGGATGTTCGCAATTGCTGAGCCTGCCGCCGGGTGTCCTCAGCAGCCCACGCAAATAGTGTTCAATTTTGGGAGGCTCTAGAAAGAGACAGCGCCAGCGTTGGTGGGTGTATGAATGGGGTTTGCCTGGCTACTTGAAGAGCAGCAAGAGCTTTTGGTCCTGGCTCCTTTGCGGTGGGCGTAATCCCTGGACGTTCGCAATTGCTGAGCCTGCCTCAGGGTGTCCTCAGCGGCCCACGCAAATAGTGTTCAATTTTAAGAGGCTCTAGAAAGAGACAGTGCCAGTGTTTTTGGGGCTGTGAATGGGGTTTGCCTGGCTACTTGAAGAGCAGCAAGAGCTTTTGGTCCTGGCCCCTTTGCGGTGGGAATAATCCCTGGACGTTCGCAATTGCTGATCCTGCCTCAGGGTGTACTCGGTGGCCCACGCAGATAGTATTGGGATTTAGGAGGCACTAGAAAGAGACAGTGCCAGTGTTTTTGGGGCTGTGAATGGGGTTGCGTGGCTACTTGAAGAGCAGCAAGAGCTTTTGGTCCTGGTCCCTTTGGGGTGGGAGGAATCCCTAGACGTTCGCAATTGCTGAGCCTGCCTCCGGGTGTACTCGGCGGCCCACGCAGGTAGTACTGGGCTTTTGGAGGCACTAGAAAGAGACAGCGCCAGCGTTTGTAAGGCTGTGAATGGGGTTGCGTGGCTACTTGAAGAGCAGCAAGAGCTTTTGGTCCTGGCCCCTTTGCGGTGGGAGGAATCCCTGGACGTTCGCAATTGCTGAGCTGGGCTCCAGGTGTCCTTAGAGGCCCACGCAAACAGTGTTCTCTTTTGGGAGGCTCTAGAAAGAGACAGTGCCAGCGTTGGTGGGTCTGTGAATGGGGTGTCCTGGCTACTTGAAGAGCAGCAAGAGCTTTTGGTCCTGGCCCCTTTGCGGTGGGAGGAATCCCTGGACGTTCGCAATTGCTGAGCCTGCCGCGGGGTATACTCGGTGGCCCACGCAGATATTACTGGGCTTTTGGAGGCACTAGAAAGAGACAGCGCCAGCGTTTGTAGGGCTGTGAATGGGGTTGTGTGGCTACTTGAAGAGCAGCAAGAGCTTTTGGTCCTGGTCCCTTTGGGGTGGGTGGAAGCCCTGAACATTCGCAATTGCTGAGCTGGGCTCCTGGTTTACTCGGCTCCGCAGGCAGAGAATATTGGAGTTTGGGAGGCTCTAGAAAGAGACAGCACCAGCGTTGGTGGGGCTGTGAATGGGGTTGCCTGGCTACTTGAAGAGCAGTAAGACCTTTTGGTCCTGGCCCCTTTGCGGTGGGAGGAATCCCTGGACGTTCGCAATTGCTGAGCCTGCCTCAGGGTGTCCTCAGCAGCCCACGCAAATAGTGTTCAATTTTGGGAGGCTCTAGAAAGAGACAGCGCCAGCATTGGTGGGTCTGTGAATGGGGTTGCCTGGCTACTTGAAGAGCAGCAAGACCTTTTGGTCCTGGCCCCTTTGGGGTGGGAGGAATCCCTGGACATTCGCAATTGCTGAGCCTGCCTCCGGGTGTCCTCAGCAGCGCACGCAAACAGTGCTCTCTTTTGGGAGGCTCTAGAAAGAGACAGTGCCAGCGTTCGTGGGGCTATGAATGGGGTTTGGCTCGCTACTTGAAGAGCAGCAAGAGCTTTTGGTCCTGGTCCCTTTGCGGTGGGAGGAATCCCTGGACATTCGCAATTGCTGAGCTGGGCTCGTGGTACTCGGCTCCGCAGGCAGATAATATTGGAGTTTGGGAGGCTCTAGAAAGAGACAGCACCAGCGTTGGTTTGGCTGTGAATGGGGTGTCCTGGCTACTTGAAGAGCAGCAAGAGCTTTTGGTCCTGGCCCCTTTGCGGTGGGAGGAATCCCTGGACGTTCGCAATTGCTGAGCCTGCCTCAGGGTGTCCTCAGCGGCCTACGCAACCAGTGTTCTCTTTTGGGAGGCTCTAGAAAGAGACAGTGACAGAGTTTTCGGGGCTATGAATGGGGTTTGCCTCGCTACTTGAAGAGCAGCAAGAGCTTTTGGTCCTGGCCCCTTTGGGGTGGGAGGAATCCCTGGACGTTCGCAATTGCTGAGCCTGCCTCAGGGTGTCCTCAGGGGCCCACGCAAACAGTGTTCTCTTTTTTGGGAGGGTCTAGAAAGAGACAGAGCCAGTGTTTTTGGGACTGTGAATGGGGTGTCCTGGCTACTTGAAGAGCAGCAAGAGCTTTTGGTCCTGGCCCCTTTGCGGTGGGAGGAATCCCTGGACGTTCTCAATTGCTGAGCCTGCCACAGGGTGTCCTCAGCGGCCCACGCAAAGAGTGTTCTCCTTTGGTAGGGTCTAGAAAGAGACAGTGCCAGTGTTTTTGGGGCTGTGAATGGGGTTTGCCTGGCTACTTGAAGAGCAGCAAGAGCTTTTGGTCCTGGCCCCTTTGCGGTGGGAGGAATCCCTGGACGTTCGCAATTGCTGAGCCTGCCGCCGGGTGTCCTCAGCAGCCCGCGCAAATAGTGTTCAATTTTGGGAGGCTGTAGAAAGAGACAGCGCCAGCGTTGGTGGGTCTGTGAATGGGGTTGCCTGGCTACTTGAAGAGCAGTAAGACCTTTTGGTCCTGGCCCCTTTGCAATGGGAGGAATCCCTGGACGTTCGCAATTGCTGAGCTGGGCTCTGGGTGTACTCGGCGGCCCACGCAAAGAGTGTTCTCCTTTGGTAGGGTCTAGAAAGAGACAGTGCCAGTGTTTTTGGGGCTGTGAATGGGGTTTGCCTGGCTACTTGAAGAGCAGCAAGAGCTTTTGGTCCTGGCCCCTTTGCGGTGGGAGGAATCCCTGGACGTTCGCAATTGCTGAGCCTGCCGCCGGGTGTCCTCAGCAGCCCGCGCAAATAGTGTTCAATTTTGGGAGGCTCTAGAAAGAAACAGCGCAAGCGTTGGTGGGTGTATGAATGGGGTTTGCCTGGCTACTTGAAGAGCAGCAAGAGCTTTTGGTCCTGGCCCCTTTGCGGTGGGAGGAATCCCTGGACGTTCGCAATTGCTGAGCCTGCCTCCGGGTGTCCTCAGCAGCCCACGCAAAGAGTGTTCAATTTTGGGAGGCACTAGAAAGAGACAGCGCCAGCGTTTGTAGGGCTGTGAATGGGGTGTCCTGGCTACTTGAAGAGCAGCAAGAGCTTTTGGTCCTGGCCCCTTTGCGGTGGGAGGAATCCCTGGACGTTCGCAATTGCTGAGCCTGCTGCCGGGTGTCCTCAGCGGCCCACGCAAACAGTGTTCTCTTTTGGGAGGCTCTAGAAAGAGACAGTGCCAGTGTTTTTGGGGCTGTGAATGGGGTTTGCCTGGCTACTTGAAGAGCAGCAAGAGCTTTTGGTCCTGGCCCCTTTGGGGTGGGAGGAATCCCTGGACGTTCGCAATTGCTGAGCGTGCTGCCGGGTGTCCTCAGCGGCCCACGCAAACAGTGTTCTCTTTTGGGAGGCTCTAGAAAGAGACAGTGCCAGCGTTCGTGGGTCTATGAATGGGGTTTGCCTCGCTACTTGAAGAGCAGCAAGACCTTTTGGTCCTGGAGCCTTTGGGGTGGCAGGAATCCCTGGACGTTCGCAATTGCTGAGCTGGGCTCCTGGTGTACTCGGCTCCGCAGGCATATAATATTGGAGTTTGGAAGGTCTAGAAAGAGACAGCACCAGCGTTGGTGGGTCTGTGAATGGGGTTGCCTTGCTACTTAAAGAGCAGCAAGAGCTTTTGGTCCTGGCGCCTTTGCGGTGGGAGGAATCCCTGGACGTTCGCAATTGCTGAGCCTGCCGCCGGGTGTCCTCAGCTGCCCACGCAAATAGTGTTAAATTTTGGGAGGCTCTAGAAAGAGAAAGCGCCAGCGTTGGTGGGTCTGTGAATGGGGTTGCCTGGCTACTTGAAGAGCAGCAAGAGCTTTTGGTCCTGGCCCCTTTGCGGTGGGAGGAATCCCTGGATGTTCGCAATTGCTGAGCCTGCCGCCGGGTGTCCTCAGCAGCCCACGCAAATAGTGTTCAATTTTGGGAGGCTCTAGAAAGAGACAGCGCCAGCGTTGGTGGGTGTATGAATGGGGTTTGCCTGGCTACTTGAAGAGCAGCAAGAGCTTTTGGTCCTGGCTCCTTTGCGGTGGGCGTAATCCCTGGACGTTCGCAATTGCTGAGCCTGCCTCAGGGTGTCCTCAGCGGCCCACGCAAATAGTGTTCAATTTTAAGAGGCTCTAGAAAGAGACAGTGCCAGTGTTTTTGGGGCTGTGAATGGGGTTTGCCTGGCTACTTGAAGAGCAGCAAGAGCTTTTGGTCCTGGCCCCTTTGCGGTGGGAATAATCCCTGGACGTTCGCAATTGCTGATCCTGCCTCAGGGTGTACTCGGTGGCCCACGCAGATAGTATTGGGATTTAGGAGGCACTAGAAAGAGACAGCGCCAGCGTTGGTGGGTCTGTGAATGGGGTTGCGTGGCTACTTGAAGAGCAGCAAGAGCTTTTGGTCCTGGTCCCTTTGGGGTGGGAGGAATCCCTAGACGTTCGCAATTGCTGAGCCTGCCGCCGGGTGTACTCGGCGGCCCACGCAGGTAGTACTGGGCTTTTGGAGGCACTAGAAAGAGACAGCGCCAGCGTTTGTAAGGCTGTGAATGGGGTTGCGTGGCTACTTGAAGAGCAGCAAGAGCTTTTGGTCCTGGCCCCTTTGCGGTGGGAGGAATCCCTGGACGTTCGCAATTGCTGAGCTGGGCTCCAGGTGTCCTTAGAGGCCCACGCAAACAGTGTTCTCTTTTGGGAGGCTCTAGAAAGAGACAGTGCCAGCGTTGGTGGGTCTGTGAATGGGGTGTCCTGACTACTTGAAGAGCAGCAAGAGCTTTTGGTCCTGGTCCCTTTGCGGTGGGAGGAATCCCTGGACGTTCGCAATTGCTGAGCCTGCCGCGGGGTATACTCGGTGGCCCACGCAGATATTACTGGGCTTTTGGAGGCACTAGAAAGAGACAGCGCCAGCGTTTGTAGGGCTGTGAATGGGGTTGTGTGGCTACTTGAAGAGCAGCAAGAGCTTTTGGTCCTGGTCCCTTTGCGGTGGGTGGAAGCCCTGAACATTCGCAATTGCTGAGCTGGGCTCCTGGTTTACTCGGCTCCGCAGGCAGAGAATATTGGAGTTTGGGAGGCTCTAGAAAGAGACAGCACCAGCGTTGGTGGGGCTGTGAATGGGGTTGCCTGGCTACTTGAAGAGCAGTAAGACCTTTTGGTCCTGGCCCCTTTGCGGTGGGAGGAATCCCTGGATGTTCGCAATTGCTGAGCCTGCCTCAGGGTGTCCTCAGCAGCCCACGTAAATAGTGTTCAATTTTGGGAGGCTCTAGAAAGAGACAGCGCCAGCATTGGTGGGTCTGTGAATGGGGTTGCCTGGCTACTTGAAGAGCAGTAAGACCTTTTGGTCCTGGCCCCTTTGGGGTAGGAGGAATCCCTGGACGTTCGCAATTGCTGAGCCTGCCTCCGGGTGTCCTCAGCAGCGCACGCAAACAGTGCTCTCTTTTGGGAGGCTCTAGAAAGAGACAGTGCCAGCGTTCGTGGGGCTATGAATGGGGTTTGGCTCGCTACTTCAAGAGCAGCAAGAGCTTTTGGTCCTGGTCCCTTTGGGGTGGGAGGAATCCCTGGACATTCGCAATTGCTGAGCTGGGCTCGTGGTACTCGGCTCCGCAGGCAGATAATATAGGAGTTTGGGAGGCTCTAGAAAGAGACAGCACCAGCGTTGGTTTGGCTGTGAATGGGGTGTCCTGGCTACTTGAAGAGCAGCAAGAGCTTTTGGTCCTGGCCCCTTTGCGGTGGGAGGAATCCCTGGACGTTCGCAATTGCTGAGCCTGCCTCAGGGTGTCCTCAGCGGCCTACGCAACCAGTGTTCTCTTTTGGGAGGCTCTAGAAAGAGACAGTGACAGAGTTTTCGGGGCTATGAATGGGGTTTGCCTCGCTACTTGAAGAGCAGCAAGAGCTTTTGGTCCTGGCCCCTTTGCGGTGGGAGGAATCCCTGGACGTTCGCAATTGCTGAGCCTGCCTCCGTGTGTCCTCAGCGGCCCACGCAAATAGTGTTCAATTTTGGGAGGCACTAGAAAGAGACAGCGCCAGCGTTTGTTGGGCTGTGAATGGGGTTGCCTGGCTACTTGAAGAGCAGCAAGAGCTTTTGGTCCTGGCCCCTTTGCGGTGGGAGGAATCCCTGGACGTTCACAATTGCTGAGCCTGCTGCCGGGTGTCCTCAGCGGCCCACGCAACCAGTGTTCTCTTTTGGGAGGCTCTAGAAAGAGACAGTGTCAGTGTTTTTGGGGCTGTGAATGGGGTTTGCCTCGCTACTTGAAGAGCAGTAATACCTTTTGGTCCTGGCCCCTTTGCGGTGGGAGGAATCCTTGGACGTTCGCAATTGCTGAGCCTGCCTCAGGGTGTACTCGGTGGCCCACGCAGATAGTATTGGGCTTTGGGAGGCACTAGAAAGAGGCAGCGCCAGCGTTGGTGGGTCTGTGAATGGGGTGTCCTGGCTACTTGAAGAGCAGCAAGAGCTTTTGGTCCTGGTCCCTTTGGGGTGGGAGGAATCCCTGGACATTCGCAATTGCTGAGCTGGGCTCCGGGTGTACTCGGGTCCGCAGGCAGATAATATGGGAGTTTTGGAGGCTCTATAAAGAGACAGCACCAGCGTTGGTGGGGCTGTGAATGGGGTGTCCTGGCTACTTGAAGAGCAGCAAGAGCTTTTGGTCCTGGCCCCTTTGCGGTGGGAGGAATCCCTGGACGTTCGCAATTGTTGATCCTGCCTCAGGGTGTCCTCAGCGGCCTACGCAAACAGTGTTCTCTTTTGGGAGGCTCTAGAAAGAGACAGCACCAGCGTTGGTGGGGCTATGAATGGGGTTTGCCTGGCTACTTGAAGAGCAGCAAGAGCTTTTGGTCCTGGTCCCTTTGGGGTGGGAGGAATCCCTGGACGTTCGCAATTGCTGAGGCTGCGTCCGGGTGTCCTCAGCGGCCCACGCAAACAGTGTTCTCTTTTGGGAGGCTCTAGAAAGAGACAGTGCCAGTGTTCGTGGGGCTGTGAATGGGGTGTCCTGGCTACTTGAAGAGCAGCAAGAGCTTTTGGTCCTGGCCCCTTTGGGGTGGGAGGAATCCCTGGACATTCGCAATTGCTGAGCTGGGCTCCGGGTGTACTCGGGTCCGCAGGCAGATAATATTGGAGTTTGGGAGGCTCCAGAAAGAGACAGCACCAGCGTTGGTGGGGCTGTGAATGGGGTTGCCTGGCTACTTGAAGAGCAGTAAGACCTTTTGGTCCTGGCCCCTTTGCGGTGGTAGGAATCCCTGGACGTTCGCAATTGCTGAGCCTGCCTCAGGGTGTCCTCAGCAGCCCACGCAAATAGTGTTCAATTTTGGGAGGCTCTAGAAAAAGACAGCGCCAGCATTGGTGGGTCTGTGAATGGGGTTGCCTGGCTACTTGAAGAGCAGTAAGACCTTTTGGTCCTGGCCCCTTTGCGGTGGGAGGAATCCCTGGACGTTCGCAATTGCTGAGCCTGCCTCCGGGTGTCCTCAGCAGCGCACGCAAACAGTGCTCTCTTTTGGGAGGCTATAGAAAGAGACAGTGCCAGCGTTCGTGGGGCTATGAATGGGGTTTGGCTCGCTACTTGAAGAGCAGCAAGAGCTTTTGGTCCTGGTCCCTTTGGGGTGGGAGGAATCCCTGGACATTCGCAATTGCTGAGCTGGGCTCCGGGTGTACTTGGCTCCGCAGGCAGATAATATTGGAGTTTGGGAGGCTCTAGAAAGAGACAGCACCAGCGTTGGTTTGGCTGTGAATGGGGTGTTCTGGCTACTTGAAGAGCAGCAAGAGCTTTTGGTCCTGGCCCCTTTGCGGTGGGAGGAATCCCTGGACGTTCGCAATTGCTGAGCCTGCCACAGGGTGTCCTCAGCAGCCCACGCAAATAGTGTTCTCTTTTGGGAGGCTCTAGAAAGAGACAGCGCCAGCGTTGGTGGGTCTGTGAATGGGGTTTCCTGGCTACTTGAAGAGCAGTAAGACCTTTTGGTCCTGGCCCCTTTGCAGTGGGAGGAATCCCTGGACGTTCGCAATTGCTGAGCCTGCCGCCGGGTGTCCTCAGCGGCCCACGCAAAGAGTGTTCTCCTTTGGTAGGGTCTAGAAAGAGACAGTGCCAGTGTTTTTGGGGCTGTGAATGGGGTTTGCCTGGCTACTTGAAGAGCAGCAAGAGCTTTTGGTCCTGGCCCCTTTGCGGTGGGAGGAATCCCTGGACGTTCGCAATTGCTGAGCCTGCCGCCGGGTGTCCTCAGCAGCCCGCGCAAATAGTGTTCTCTTTTGGGAGGCTCTAGAAAGAGACAGCGCCAGCGTTGGTGGGTCTGTGAATGGGGTTTCCTGGCTACTTGAAGAGCAGTAAGAGCTTTTGGTCCTGGCCCCTTTGCAGTGGGAGGAATCCCTGGACGTTCGCAATTGCTGAGCCTGCCGCCGGGTGTCCTCAGCGGCCCACGCAAAGAGTGTTCTCCTTTGGTAGGGTCTAGAAAGAGACAGTGCCAGTGTTTTTGGGGCTGTGAATGGGGTTTGCCTGGCTACTTGAAGAGCAGCAAGAGCTTTTGGTCCTGGCCCCTTTGCGGTGGGAATAATCCCTGGACGTTCGCAATTGCTGATCCTGCCTCAGGGTGTACTCGGTGGCCCACGCAGATAGTATTGGGCTTTAGGAGGCACTAGAAAGAGACAGCGCCAGCGTTGCTGGGTCTGTGAATGGGGTTGCGTGGCTACTTGAAGAGCAGCAAGAGCTTTTGGTCGAGGCCCCTTTGCGGTGGGAGGAATCCCTGGACGTTCGCAATTGCTGAGCCTGCCTCAGGGTGTACTCGGCGGCCCACGCAGGTAGTACTGGGCTTTTGGAGGCACTAGAAAGAGACAGCGCCAGCGTTTGTAAGGCTGTGAATGGGGTTGCGTGGCTACTTGAAGAGCAGCAAGAGCTTTTGGTCCTGGCCCCTTTGCGGTGGGAGGAATCCCCGGACGTTCGCAATTGCTGAGCTGGGCTCCAGGTGTCCTTAGAGGCCCACGCAAACAGTGTTCTCTTTTGGGAGGCTCTAGAAAGAGACAGTGCCAGCGTTGGTGGGTCTGTGAATGGGGTGTCCTGGCTACTTGAAGAGCAGCAAGAGCTTTTGGTCCTGGTCCCTTTGCGGTGGGAGGAATCCCTGGACGTTCGCAATTGCTGAGCCTGCCGCGGGGTATACTCGGTGGCCCACGCAGATATTACTGGGCTTTTGGAGGCACTAGAAAGAGACAGCGCCAGTGTTTTTGGGGCTGTGAATGGGGTTGTGTGGCTACTTGAAGAGCAGCAAGAGCTTTTGGTCCTGGTCCCTTTGGGGTGGGAGGAATCCCTGGACATTCGCAATTGCTGAGCTGGGCTCCTGGTTTACTCGGCTCCGCAGGCAGAGAATATTGGAGTTTGGGAGGCTCTAGAAAGAGACAGCACCAGCGTTGGTGGGTCTGTGAATGGGGTGTCCTGGCTACTTGAAGAGCAGTAAGAGCTTTTGGTCCTGGCCCCTTTGCGGTGGGAGGAATCCCTGGACGTTCGCAATTGCTGAGCCTGCCTCAGGGTGTCCTCAGCAGCCCACGCAAATAGTGTTCAATTTTGGGAGGCTCTAGAAAGAGACAGCGCCAGCGTTGGTGGGTCTGTGAATGGGGTTGCCTGGCTACTTGAAGAGCAGTAAGACCTTTTGGTCCTGGCCCCTTTGCGGTGGGAGGAATCCCTGGACGTTCACAATTGCTGAGCCTGCCTCCGGGTGTCCTCAGCAGCGCACGCAAACAGTGCTCTCATTTGGGAGGCTATAGAAAGAGACAGTGCCAGCGTTCGTGGGGCTGTGAATGGGGTTTGCCTGGCTACTTGAAGAGCAGCAAGAGCTTTTGGTCCTGGCGCCTTTGGGGTGGGAGTAATCCCTGGACATTCGCAATTGCTGAGCTGGGCTCGTGGTACTCGGCTCCGCAGGCAGATAATATTGGAGTTTGGGAGGCTCTAGAAAGAGACAGCACCAGCGTAGGTTTGGCTGTGAATGGGGTGTTCTGGCTACTTGAAGAGCAGCAAGAGCTTTTGGTCCTGGCCCCTTTGCGGTGGGAGGAATCCCTGGACGTTCGCAATTGCTGAGCCTGCCTCAGGGTGTCCTCAGCGGCCTACGCAAACAGTGTTCTCTTTTGGGAGGCACCAGAAAGAGACAGTGACAGAGTTTTCGGGGCTATGAATGGGGTTTGCCTGGCTACTTGAAGAGCAGCAAGAGCTTTTGGTCCTGGCCCCTTTGCGGTGGGAGGAATCCCTGGACGTTCGCAATTGCTGAGCCTGCCTCCGGGTGTCCTCAGCGGCCCACGCAAACAGTGTTCTCTTTTTTGGGAGGGTCTAGAAAGAGACAGTGCCAGTGTTTTTGGGGCTGTGAATGGGGTTTGCCTGGCTACTTGAAGAGCAGCAAGAGCTTTTGGTCCTGGCCCCTTTGCGGTGGGAGGAATCCCTGGACGTTCGCAATTGCTGAGCCTGCCTCCGGGTGTCCTCAGCAGCCCACGCAAATAGTGTTCAATTTTGGGAGGCTCTAGAAAGAGACAGTGCCAGTGTTTTTGGGGCTGTGAATGGGGTTTGCCTGGCTACTTGAAGAGCAGCAAGAGCTTTTGGTCCTGGCCCCTTTGCGGTGGGAGGAATCCCTGGACGTTCGCAATTGCTGAGCCTGCCGCCGGGTGTCCTCAGCAGCGCACGCAAATAGTGTTCAATTTTGGGAGGCTCTAGAAAGAGACAGCGCCAGCATTGGTGGGTCTGTGAATGGGGTGTCCTGGCTACTTGAAGAGCAGCAAGAGCTTTTGGTCCTGGTCCCTTTGGGGTGGGAGGAATCCCTGGACGTTCGCAATTGCTGAGCCTGCCGCGGGGTATACTCGGTGGCCCACGCAGATATTACTGGGCTTTTGGAGGCACTAGAAAGAGACAGCGCCAGCGTTTGTAGGGCTGTGAATGGGGTTTGCCTGGCTACTTGAAGAGCAGCAAGAGCTTTTGGTCCTGGCCCCTTTGCGGTGGGAGGAATCCCTGGACGTTCGCAATTGCTGAGCCTGCCGCCGGGTGTCCTCAGCGGCCCACGCAAACACTGTTCTCTTTTGGGAGGCTCTAGAAAGAGACAGTGCCAGTGTTCGTGGGGCTATGAATGGGGTTTGCCTCGCTACTTGAAGAGCAGCAAGAGCTTTTGGTCCTGGCCCCTTTGGGGTGGGAGGAATCCCTGGACGTTCGCAATTGCTGAGCCTGCCTCAGGGTGTCCTCAGCAGCCCACGCAAACAGTGTTCAATTTTGGGAGGCTCTAGAAAGAGACAGTGCCAGCGTTGGTGGGTCTGTGAATGGGGTTGCCTGGCTACTTGAAGAGCAGTAAGACCTTTTGGTCCTGGCCCCTTTGCGGTGGGAGGAATCCCTGGACGTTCGCAATTGCTGAGCCTGCCTCAGGGTGTCCTCAGCGGACTACGCAAACAGTGTTCTCTTTTGGGAGGCACCAGAAAGAGACAGCGACAGAGTTTTCGGGGCTATGAATGGGGTTTGCCTCGCTACTTGAAGAGCAGCAAGAGCTTTTGGTCCTGGCCCCTTTGGGGTGGGAGGAATCCCTGGACGTTCGCAATTGCTGAGCCTGCCTCAGGGTGTCCTCTGCGGCCCACGCAAACAGTGTTCTCTTTTTTGGGAGGGTCTAGAAAGAGACAGAGCCAGTGTTTTTGGGACTGTGAATGGGGTTTGCCTGGCTACTTGAAGAGCAGCAAGAGCTTTTGGTCCTGGCCCCTTTGCGGTGGGAGGAATCCCTGGACGTTCGCAATTG
Source organism: Platalea minor (assembly GCA_037975005.1). Lineage (NCBI taxonomy): Eukaryota > Metazoa > Chordata > Aves > Pelecaniformes > Threskiornithidae > Platalea > Platalea minor. The sequence goes on from JBBPFK010000105.1 coordinate 44,837, forward strand.
CTGAGCCTGCCACAGGGTGTCCTCAGCAGCCCACGCAAATAGTGTTCTCTTTTGGGAGGCTCTAGAAAGAGACAGCGCCAGCGTTGGTGGGTCTGTGAATGGGGTTTCCTGGCTACTTGAAGAGCAGTAAGACCTTTTGGTCCTGGCCCCTTTGCAGTGGGAGGAATCCCTGGACATTCGCAATTGCTGAGCTGGGCTCCGGGTCTCCTCAGCGGCCCACGCAAAGAGTGTTCTCCTTTGGTAGGGTCTAGAAAGAGACAGTGCCAGTGTTTTTGGGGCTGTGAATGGGGTTTGCCTGGCTACTTGAAGAGCAGCAAGAGCTTTTGGTCCTGGCCCCTTTGCGGTGGGAGGAATCCCTGGACGTTCGCAATTGCTGAGCCTGCCGCCGGGTGTCCTCAGCAGCCCGCGCAAATAGTGTTCTCTTTTGGGAGGCTCTAGAAAGAGACAGCGCCAGCGTTGGTGGGTCTGTGAATGGGGTTTCCTGGCTACTTGAAGAGCAGTAAGAGCTTTTGGTCCTGGCCCCTTTGCAGTGGGAGGAATCCCTGGACGTTCGCAATTGCTGAGCCTGCCGCCGGGTGTCCTCAGCGGCCCACGCAAAGAGTGTTCTCCTTTGGTAGGGTCTAGAAAGAGACAGTGCCAGTGTTTTTGGGGCTGTGAATGGGGTTTGCCTGGCTACTTGAAGAGCAGCAAGAGCTTTTGGTCCTGGCCCCTTTGCGGTGGGAATAATCCCTGGACGTTCGCAATTGCTGATCCTGCCTCAGGGTGTACTCGGTGGCCCACGCAGATAGTATTGGGCTTTAGGAGGCACTAGAAAGAGACAGCGCCAGCGTTGCTGGGTCTGTGAATGGGGTTGCGTGGCTACTTGAAGAGCAGCAAGAGCTTTTGGTCGAGGCCCCTTTGCGGTGGGAGGAATCCCTGGACGTTCGCAATTGCTGAGCCTGCCTCAGGGTGTACTCGGCGGCCCACGCAGGTAGTACTGGGCTTTTGGAGGCACTAGAAAGAGACAGCGCCAGCGTTTGTAAGGCTGTGAATGGGGTTGCGTGGCTACTTGAAGAGCAGCAAGAGCTTTTGGTCCTGGCCCCTTTGCGGTGGGAGGAATCCCCGGACGTTCGCAATTGCTGAGCTGGGCTCCAGGTGTCCTTAGAGGCCCACGCAAACAGTGTTCTCTTTTGGGAGGCTCTAGAAAGAGACAGTGCCAGCGTTGGTGGGTCTGTGAATGGGGTGTCCTGGCTACTTGAAGAGCAGCAAGAGCTTTTGGTCCTGGTCCCTTTGCGGTGGGAGGAATCCCTGGACGTTCGCAATTGCTGAGCCTGCCGCGGGGTATACTCGGTGGCCCACGCAGATATTACTGGGCTTTTGGAGGCACTAGAAAGAGACAGCGCCAGTGTTTTTGGGGCTGTGAATGGGGTTGTGTGGCTACTTGAAGAGCAGCAAGAGCTTTTGGTCCTGGTCTCTTTGGGGTGGGAGGAATCCCTGGACATTCGCAATTGCTGAGCTGGGCTCCTGGTTTACTCGGCTCCGCAGGCAGAGAATATTGGAGTTTGGGAGGCTCTAGAAAGAGACAGCACCAGCGTTGGTGGGGCTGTGAATGGGGTGTCCTGGCTACTTGAAGAGCAGCAAGAGCTTTTGGTCGAGGCCCCTTTGCGGTGGGAGGAATCCCTGGACGTTCGCAATTGCTGAGCCTGCCTCAGGGTGTCCTCAGCAGCCCAGGCAACCAGTGTTCTCTTTTGGGAGGCTCTAGAAAGAGACAGCGCCAGCATTGGTGGGTCTGTGAATGGGGTTGCCTGGCTACTTGAAGAGCAGTAAGACCTTTTGGTCCTGGCCCCTTTGCGGTGGGAGGAATCCCTGGACGTTCGCAATTGCTGAGCCTGCCTCAGGGTGTCCTCAGCGGCCTACGCAAACAGTGTTCTCTTTTGGGAGGCACCAGAAAGAGACAGTGACAGAGTTTTCGGGGCTATGAATGGGGTTTGCCTCGCTACTTGAAGAGCAGCAAGAGCTTTTGGTCCTGGCCCCTTTGCGGTGGGAGGAATCCCTGGACGTTCGCAATTGCTGAGCCTGCCTCAGGGTGTCCTCAGCGGCCCACGCAAACAGTGTTCTCTTTTTTGGGAGGCTCTAGAAAGAGACAGTGCCAGTGTTTTTGGGGCTGTGAATGGGGTTTGCCTGGCTACTTGAAGAGCAGCAAGAGCTTTTGGTCCTGGCCCCTTTGCGGTGGGAGGAATCCCTGGACGTTCGCAATTGCTGAGCCTGCCGCCGGGTGTCCTCAGCAGCGCACGCAAATAGTGTTCAATTTTGGGAGGCTCTAGAAAGAGACAGCGCCAGCATTGGTGGGTCTGTGAATGGGGTGTCCTGGCTACTTGAAGAGCAGCAAGAGCTTTTGGTCCTGGTCCCTTTGGGGTGGGAGGAATCCCTGGACATTCGCAATTGCTGAGCCTGCCGCGGGGTAATACTCGGTGGCCCACGCAGATATTACTGGGCTTTTGGAGGCTCTAGAAAGAGACAGCGCCAGCGTTTTTAGGGCTGTGAATGGGGTTTGCCTGGCTACTTGAAGAGCAGCAAGAGCTTTTGGTCCTGGCCCCTTTGCGGTGGGAGGAATCCCTGGACGTTCGCAATTGCTGAGCCTGCCGCCGGGTGTCCTCAGCGGCCCACGCAAACACTGTTCTCTTTTGGGAGGCTCTAGAAAGAGACAGTGCCAGTGTTCGTGGGTGTATGAATGGGGTTTGCCTCGCTACTTGAAGAGCAGCAAGAGCTTTTGGTCCTGGCCCCTTTGGGGTGGGAGGAATCCCTGGACGTTCGCAATTGCTGAGCCTGCCTCAGGGTGTCCTCAGCAGCCCACGCAAACAGTGTTCAATTTTGGGAGGCTCTAGAAAGAGACAGTGCCAGCGTTGGTGGGTCTGTGAATGGGGTTGCGTGGCTACTTGAAGAGCAGTAAGACCTTTTGGTCCTGGCCCCTTTGCGGTGGGAGGAATCCCTGGACGTTCGCAATTTTTGAGCCTGCCGCCGGGTGTAATCGGTGGCCCACGTAAACAGTGTTCTCTTTTGGGAGGCTCTAGAAAGAGACAGTGCCAGTGTTTTTGGGGCTGTGAATGGGGTTTGCCTGGCTACTTGAAGAGCAGCAAGAGCTTTTGGTCCTGGCCCCTTTGCGGTGGGAGGAATCCCTGGACGTTCGCAATTTTTGAGCCTGCCGCCGGGTGTCCTCAGCGGCCCACGCAAACAGTGTTCTCTTTTGGGAGGCTCTAGAAAGAGACAGCGCCAGCGTTGGTGGGTCTGTGAATGGGGTTGCCTGGCTACTTGAAGAGCAGCAAGAGCTTTTGGTCCTGGCCCCTTTGGGGTGGGAGGAATCCCTGGACGTTCGCAATTGCTGAGCCTGCCGCCGGGTGTCCTCAGCGGCCCACGCAAACAGTGTTCTCTTTTGGGAGGCTCTAGAAAGAGACAGTGCCAGTGTTTTTGGGGCTGTGAATGGGGTTTGCCTGGCTACTTGAAGAGCAGCAAGAGCTTTTGGTCCTGGCCCCTTTGCGGTGGGAGGAATCCCTGGACGTTCGCAATTGCTGAGCCTGCCGCCGGCTGTCCTCAGCAGCCCACGCAAATAGTGTTCTCTTTTGGGAGGCTCTAGAAAGAGAAAGCGCCAGCATTGGTGGGTCTGTGAATGGGGTTGCCTAGCTACTTGAAGAGCAGTAAGACCTTTTGGTCCTGGCCCCTTTGCGGTGGGAGGAATCCCTGGACGTTCGCAATTGCTGAGCCTGCCGCCGGGTGTCCTCAGCGGCCCACGCAAACAGTGTTCTCTTTTGGGAGGCTCTAGAAAGAGACAGTGCCAGCGTTCGTGGGGCTATGAATGGGGTTTGCCTCGCTACTTGAAGAGCAGCAAGAGCTTTTGGTCCTGGCCCCTTTGGGGTGGGAGGAATCCCTGGACGTTCGCAATTGCTGAGCCTGCCGCCGGGTGTCCTCAGCGGCCCACGCAAACAGTGTTCTCTTTTGGGAGGCTCTAGAAAGAGACAGCGCCAGCGTTCGTGGGTCTATGAATGGGGTTTGCCTCGCTATTTGAAGAGCAGCAAGAGCTTTTGGTCCTGGTGCCTTTGGGGTGGGAGGAATCCCTGGACATTCGCAATTGCTGAGCCTGGCTCCTGGTGTACTCGGCTCCGCAGGCAGATAATATTGGAGTTTGGGAGGCTCTAGAAAGAGACAGCACCAGCGTTGGTGGGGCTGTGAATGGGGTTGCCTGGCTACTTGAAGAGCAGCAAGAGCTTTTGGTCCTCTCCGCTTTGCGGTGGGAGGAATCCCTGGACGTTCGCAATTGCTGAGCCTGCCTCAGGGTGTCCTCAGCGGCCCACGCAAACAGTGTTCTCTTTTGGGAGGCTCTAGAAAGCGACAGTGCCAGTGTTTTTGGGGCTGTGAATGGGGTTGCCTGGCTACTTGAAGAGCAGCAAGAGCTTTTGGTCCTGGCCCCTTTGCGGTGGGAGGAATCCCTGGACGTTCGCAATTGCTGAGCCTGCTGCCGGATGTCCTCAGCGGCCCACGCAACCAGTGTTCTCTTTTGGGAGGCTCTAGAAAGAGACAGTGCCAGCGTTCGTGGGTATATGAAAGGGGTTTGCCTCGCTACTTGAAGAGCAGCAAGAGCTTTTGGTCCTGGCCCCTTTGCGGTGGGAGGAAATCCTGGACGTTCTCAATTGCTGATCCTGCCTCAGGGAGTACTCGGTGGCCCACGCAGATAGTATTGGGCTTTGGGAGGCACTAGAAAGAGACAGCGCCAGCATTGGTGGGTCTGTGAATGGGGTGTCCTGGCTAATTAAAGAGCAGCAAGAGCTTTTGGTCCTGGTCCCTTTGGGGTGGGAGGAATCCCTGGACGTTTGCAATTGCTGAGCCTGCCTCCGGGTGTACTCGGCGGCCCACGCAGATAGTATTGGGCTTTGGGAGGCTTTAGAAAGAGACAGCGCCAGCGTTTGTAGGGCTGTGAATGGGGTTGCCTGGCTACTTGAAGAGCAGCAAGAGCTTTTGGTCCTGGCCCCTTTGCGGTGGGAGGAATCCCTGGACGTTCGCAATTGCTGAGCCTGCCGCCGGGTGTCCTCAGCAGCCCACGCAAATAGTGTTCAATTTTGGGAGGCTCTAGAAAGAGACAGCGCCAGCGTTGGTGGGTCTGTGAATGGGGTTGCCTGGCTACTTGAAGAGCAGTAAGAGCTTTTGGTCCTGGCCCCTTTGCGGTGGGAGGAATCCCTGGACGTTCGCAATTGCTGAGCCTGCCGCCGGGTGTCCTCAGCGGCCCACGCAAACAGTGTTCTCTTTTGGGAGGCTCTAGAAAGAGACAGTGCCAGTGTTCGTGGGTCTATGAATGGGGTTTGCCTCGCTACTTGAAGAGCAGCAAGAGCTTTTGGTCCTGGCTCCTTTGGGGTGGGAGGAATCCCTGGACGTTCGCAATTGCTGAGCCTGCCTCAGGGTGTCCTCAGCAGCCCACGCAAACAGTGTTCAATTTTGGGAGGCTCTAGAAAGAGACAGTGCCAGCGTTGGTGGGTCTGTGAATGGGGTTGCCTGGATACTTGAAGAGCAGTAAGAGCTTTTGGTCCTGGCCCCTTTGCGGTGGGAGGAATCCCTGGACGTTCGCAATTGCTGAGCCTGGCTCCTGGTGTACTCGGCTCCGCAGGCAGATAATATTGGAGTTTGGGAGGCTCTAGAAAGAGACAGCACCAGCGTTGGTGGGGCTGTGAATGGGGTTTGCCTGGCTACTTGAAGAGCAGCAAGAGCTTTTGGTCCTGGCCCCTTTGCGGTGGGAGGAATCCCTGGACGTTCGCAATTGCTGAGCCTGCCGCCGGGTGTCCTCAGCAGCGCACGCAAATAGTGTTCAATTTTGGGAGGCTCTAGAAAGAGACAGCGCCAGCATTGGTGGGTCTGTGAATGGGGTGTCCTGGCTACTTGAAGAGCAGCAAGAGCTTTTGGTCCTGGCCCCTTTGCGGTGGGAGGAAATCCTGGACGTTCTCAATTGCTGATCCTGCCTCAGGGAGTACTCGGTGGCCCACGCAGATAGTATTGGGCTTTGGGAGGCACTAGAAAGAGACAGCGCCAGCATTGGTGGGTCTGTGAATGGGGTGTCCTGGCTAATTAAAGAGCAGCAAGAGCTTTTGGTCCTGGTCCCTTTGGGGTGGGAGGAATCCCTGGACGTTTGCAATTGCTGAGCCTGCCTCCGGGTGTACTCGGCGGCCCACGCAGATAGTATTGGGCTTTGGGAGGCTTTAGAAAGAGACAGCGCCAGCGTTTGTAGGGCTGTGAATGGGGTTGCCTGGCTACTTGAAGAGCAGCAAGAGCTTTTGGTCCTGGCCCCTTTGCGGTGGGAGGAATCCCTGGACGTTCGCAATTGCTGAGCCTGCCGCCGGGTGTCCTCAGCAGCCCACGCAAATAGTGTTCAATTTTGGGAGGCTCTAGAAAGAGACAGCGCCAGCGTTGGTGGGTCTGTGAATGGGGTTGCCTGGCTACTTGAAGAGCAGTAAGAGCTTTTGGTCCTGGCCCCTTTGCGGTGGGAGGAATCCCTGGACGTTCGCAATTGCTGAGCCTGCCGCCGGGTGTCCTCAGCGGCCCACGCAAACAGTGTTCTCTTTTTTGGGAGGGTCTAGAAAGAGACAGTGCCAGTGTTTTTGGGGCTGTGAATGGGGTTTGCCTGGCTACTTGAAGAGCAGCAAGAGCTTTTGGTCCTGGCCCCTTTGCGGTGGGAGGAATCCCTGGACGTTCGCAATTGCTGAGCCTGCCGCCGGGTGTCCTCAGCAGCCCACGCAAATAGTGTTCAATTTTGGGAGGCTCTAGAAAGAGACAGCGCCAGCATTGGTGGGGCTGTGAATGGGGTTGCCTGGCTACTTGAAGAGCAGCAAGAGCTTTTGGTCCTGGTCCCTTTGGGGTGGGAGGAATCCCTGGACGTTCGCAATTGCTGAGCCTGCCGCGGGGTAATACTCGGTGGCCCACGCAGATATTACTGGGCTTTTGGAGGCACTAGAAAGAGACAGCGCCAGCATTGGTGGGTCTGTGAATGGGGTTTGCCTGGCTACTTGAAGAGCAGCAAGAGCTTTTGGTCCTGGCCCCTTTGCGGTGGGAGGAATCCCTGGACGTTCGCAATTGCTGAGCCTGCCGCCGGCTGTCCTCAGCAGCCCACGCAAATAGTGTTCTCTTTTGGGAGGCTCTAGAAAGAGACAGCGCCAGCATTGGTGGGTCTGTGAATGGGGTTGCCTAGCTACTTGAAGAGCAGTAATACCTTTTGGTCCTGGCCCCTTTGCGGTGGGAGGAATCCCTGGACGTTCGCAATTGCTGAGCCTGCCGCCGGGTGTCCTCAGCGGCCCACGCAAACAGTGTTCTCTTTTGGGAGGCTCTAGAAAGAGACAGCGCCAGTGTTTGTAGGATTGTGAATGGGGTTTGCCTGGCTACTTGAAGAGCAGCAAGAGCTTTTGGTCCTGGCGCCTTTGGGGTGGGAGTAATCCCTGGACATTCGCAATTGCTGAGCCTGGCTCCTGGTGTACTCAGCTCCGCAGGCAGATAATATTGGAGTTTGGGAGGCTCTAGAAAGAGACAGCACCAGCGTTGGTGGGGCTGTGAATGGGGTTGCCTGGCTACTTGAAGAGCAGCAAGAGCTTTTGGTCCTGGACCCTTTGCGGTGGGAGGAATCCCTGGACGTTCGCAATTGCTGAGCCTGCCTCTGGGTGTCCTCAGCGGCCCACGCAAACAGTGTTCTCTTTTGGGAGGCTCTAGAAAGAGACAGTGCCAGTGTTTTTGGGGCTGTGAATGGGGTTTGCCTGGCTACTTGAAGAGCAGCAAGAGCTTTTGGTCCTGGCCCCTTTGCGGTGGGAGGAATCCCTGGACGTTCGCAATTGCTGAGCCTGCCTCCGGGTGTCCTCAGCAGCCCACGCAAATAGTGTTCAATTTTGGGAGGCTCTAGAAAGAGACAGCGCCAGCATTGGTGGGTCTGTGAATGGGGTTGCGTGGCTACTTGAAGAGCAGCAAGAGCTTTTGGTCCTGGCCCCTTTGCGGTGGGAGGAAATCCTGGACGTTCTCAATTGCTGATCCTGCCTCAGGGTGTACTCGGTGGCCCACGCAGATAGTATTGGGCTTTGGGAGGCACTAGAAAGAGACAGCGCCAGCATTGGTGGGTCTGTGAATGGGGTGTCCTGGCTAATTAAAGAGCAGCAAGAGCTTTTGGTCCTGGTCCCTTTGGGGTGGGAGGAATCCCTGGACGTTTGCAATTGCTGAGCCTGCCTCCGGGTGTACTCGGCGGCCCACGCAGATAGTATTGGGCTTTGGGAGGCTTTAGAAAGAGACAGCGCCAGCGTTTGTAGGGCTGTGAATGGGGTTGCGTGGCTACTTGAAGAGCAGCAAGAGCTTTTGGTCCTGGCCCCTTTGCGGTGGGAGGAATCCCTGGACGTTCGCAATTGCTGAGCCTGCCTCAGGGTGTCCTCAGCAGCCCACGCAAACAGTGTTCAATTTTGGGAGGCTCTAGAAAGAGACAGTGCCAGCGTTGGTGGGTCTGTGAATGGGGTTGCCTGGATACTTGAAGAGCAGTAAGAGCTTTTGGTCCTGGCCCCTTTGCGGTGGGAGGAATCCCTGGACGTTCGCAATTGCTGAGCCTGGCTCCTGGTGTACTCGGCTCCGCAGGCAGATAATATTGGAGTTTGGGAGGCTCTAGAAAGAGACAGCACCAGCGTTGGTGGGGCTGTGAATGGGGTTGCCTGGCTACTTGAAGAGCAGCAAGAGCTTTTGGTCCTGGCCCCTTTGCGGTGGGAGGAATCCCTGGACGTTCGCAATTGCTGAGCCTGCCTCCGGGTGTCCTCAGCAGCCCACGCAAATAGTGTTCTCTTTTGGGAGGCTCTAGAAAGAGACAGCGCCAGCATTGGTGGGGCTGTGAATGGGGTTGCCTGGCTACTTGAAGAGCAGCAAGAGCTTTTGGTCCTGGCCCCTTTGCGGTGGGAGGAAATCCTGGACGTTCTCAATTGCTGATCCTGCCTCAGGGAGTACTCGGTGGCCCACGCAGATAGTATTGGGCTTTGGGAGGCACTAGAAAGAGACAGCGCCAGCATTGGTGGGTCTGTGAATGGGGTGTCCTGGCTAATTAAAGAGCAGCAAGAGCTTTTGGTCCTGGCCCCTTTGCGGTGGGAGGAATCCCTGGACGTTCGCAATTGCTGAGCCTGCCGCCGGGTGTACTCGGCGGCCCACGCAGATAGTATTGGGCTTTGGGAGGCTTTAGAAAGAGACAGCGCCAGCGTTTGTAGGGCTGTGAATGGGGTTGCCTGGCTACTTGAAGAGCAGCAAGAGCTTTTGGTCCTGGCCCCTTTGCGGTGGGAGGAATCCCTGGACGTTCGCAATTGCTGAGCCTGCCGCCGGGTGTCCTCAGCAGCCCACGCAAATAGTGTTCAATTTTGGGAGGCTCTAGAAAGAGACAGCGCCAGCGTTGGTGGGTCTGTGAATGGGGTTGCCTGGCTACTTGAAGAGCAGTAAGAGCTTTTGGTCCTGGCCCCTTTGCGGTGGGAGGAATCCCTGGACGTTCGCAATTGCTGAGCCTGCCGCCGGGTGTCCTCAGCGGCCCACGCAAACAGTGTTCTCTTTTTTGGGAGGGTCTAGAAAGAGACAGTGCCAGTGTTTTTGGGGCTGTGAATGGGGTTTGCCTGGCTACTTGAAGAGCAGCAAGAGCTTTTGGTCCTGGCCCCTTTGCGGTGGGAGGAATCCCTGGACGTTCGCAATTGCTGAGCCTGCCGCCGGGTGTCCTCAGCAGCGCACGCAAATAGTGTTCAATTTTGGGAGGCTCTAGAAAGAGACAGCGCCAGCATTGGTGGGTCTGTGAATGGGGTGTCCTGGCTACTTGAAGAGCAGCAAGAGCTTTTGGTCCTGGCCCCTTTGCGGTGGGAGGAAATCCTGGACGTTCTCAATTGCTGATCCTGCCTCAGGGAGTACTCGGTGGCCCACGCAGATAGTATTGGGCTTTGGGAGGCACTAGAAAGAGACAGCGCCAGCATTGGTGGGTCTGTGAATGGGGTGTCCTGGCTAATTAAAGAGCAGCAAGAGCTTTTGGTCCTGGTCCCTTTGGGGTGGGAGGAATCCCTGGACGTTTGCAATTGCTGAGCCTGCCTCCGGGTGTACTCGGCGGCCCACGCAGATAGTATTGGGCTTTGGGAGGCTTTAGAAAGAGACAGCGCCAGCGTTTGTAGGGCTGTGAATGGGGTTGCCTGGCTACTTGAAGAGCAGCAAGAGCTTTTGGTCCTGGCCCCTTTGCGGTGGGAGGAATCCCTGGACGTTCGCAATTGCTGAGCCTGCCGCCGGGTGTCCTCAGCAGCCCACGCAAATAGTGTTCAATTTTGGGAGGCTCTAGAAAGAGACAGCGCCAGCGTTGGTGGGTCTGTGAATGGGGTTGCCTGGCTACTTGAAGAGCAGTAAGAGCTTTTGGTCCTGGCCCCTTTGCGGTGGGAGGAATCCCTGGACGTTCGCAATTGCTGAGCCTGCCGCCGGGTGTCCTCAGCGGCCCACGCAAACAGTGTTCTCTTTTTTGGGAGGGTCTAGAAAGAGACAGTGCCAGTGTTTTTGGGGCTGTGAATGGGGTTTGCCTGGCTACTTGAAGAGCAGCAAGAGCTTTTGGTCCTGGCCCCTTTGCGGTGGGAGGAATCCCTGGACGTTCGCAATTGCTGAGCCTGCCGCCGGGTGTCCTCAGCAGCCCACGCAAATAGTGTTCAATTTTGGGAGGCTCTAGAAAGAGACAGCGCCAGCATTGGTGGGGCTGTGAATGGGGTTGCCTGGCTACTTGAAGAGCAGCAAGAGCTTTTGGTCCTGGTCCCTTTGGGGTGGGAGGAATCCCTGGACGTTCGCAATTGCTGAGCCTGCCGCGGGGTAATACTCGGTGGCCCACGCAGATATTACTGGGCTTTTGGAGGCACTAGAAAGAGAGAGCGCCAGCGTTTTTAGGGCTGTGAATGGGGTTTGCCTGGCTACTTGAAGAGCAGCAAGAGCTTTTGGTCCTGGCCCCTTTGCGGTGGGAGGAATCCCTGGACGTTCGCAATTGCTGAGCCTGCCGCCGGCTGTCCTCAGCAGCCCACGCAAATAGTGTTCTCTTTTGGGAGGCTCTAGAAAGAGACAGCGCCAGCATTGGTGGGTCTGTGAATGGGGTTGCCTAGCTACTTGAAGAGCAGTAATACCTTTTGGTCCTGGCCCCTTTGCGGTGGGAGGAATCCCTGGACGTTCGCAATTGCTGAGCCTGCCGCCGGGTGTCCTCAGCGGCCCACGCAAACAGTGTTCTCTTTTGGGAGGCTCTAGAAAGAGACAGCGCCAGTGTTTGTAGGATTGTGAATGGGGTTTGCCTGGCTACTTGAAGAGCAGCAAGAGCTTTTGGTCCTGGCGCCTTTGGGGTGGGAGTAATCCCTGGACATTCGCAATTGCTGAGCCTGGCTCCTGGTGTACTCAGCTCCGCAGGCAGATAATATTGGAGTTTGGGAGGCTCTAGAAAGAGACAGCACCAGCGTTGGTGGGGCTGTGAATGGGGTTGCCTGGCTACTTGAAGAGCAGCAAGAGCTTTTGGTCCTGGACCCTTTGCGGTGGGAGGAATCCCTGGACGTTCGCAATTGCTGAGCCTGCCTCTGGGTGTCCTCAGCGGCCCACGCAAACAGTGTTCTCTTTTGGGAGGCTCTAGAAAGAGACAGTGCCAGTGTTTTTGGGGCTGTGAATGGGGTTTGCCTGGCTACTTGAAGAGCAGCAAGAGCTTTTGGTCCTGGCCCCTTTGCGGTGGGAGGAATCCCTGGACGTTCGCAATTGCTGAGCCTGCCTCCGGGTGTCCTCAGCAGCCCACGCAAATAGTGTTCAATTTTGGGAGGCTCTAGAAAGAGACAGCGCCAGCATTGGTGGGTCTGTGAATGGGGTTGCGTGGCTACTTGAAGAGCAGCAAGAGCTTTTGGTCCTGGCCCCTTTGCGGTGGGAGGAAATCCTGGACGTTCTCAATTGCTGATCCTGCCTCAGGGTGTACTCGGTGGCCCACGCAGATAGTATTGGGCTTTGGGAGGCACTAGAAAGAGACAGCGCCAGCATTGGTGGGTCTGTGAATGGGGTGTCCTGGCTAATTAAAGAGCAGCAAGAGCTTTTGGTCCTGGTCCCTTTGGGGTGGGAGGAATCCCTGGACGTTTGCAATTGCTGAGCCTGCCTCCGGGTGTACTCGGCGGCCCACGCAGATAGTATTGGGCTTTGGGAGGCTTTAGAAAGAGACAGCGCCAGCGTTTGTAGGGCTGTGAATGGGGTTGCGTGGCTACTTGAAGAGCAGCAAGAGCTTTTGGTCCTGGCCCCTTTGCGGTGGGAGGAATCCCTGGACGTTCGCAATTGCTGAGCCTGCCGCCGGGTGTCCTCAGCGGCCCACGCAAATAGTGTTCAATTTTGGGAGGCTGTAGAAAGAGACAGTGCCAGTGTTAGTGGGTCTGTGAATGGGGTTGCCTGGCTACTTGAAGAGCAGTAAGAGCTTTTGGTCCTGGCCCCTTTGCGGTGGGAGGAATCCCTGGACGTTCGCAATTGCTGAGCCTGCCACAGGGTGTCCTCAGCGGCCCACGCAAACAGTGTTCTCTTTTGGGAGGCTCTAGAAAGAGACAGTGCCAGCGTTGGTGGGTCTGTGAATGGGGTTGCCTGGATACTTGAAGAGCAGTAAGAGCTTTTGGTCCTGGCCCCTTTGCGGTGGGAGGAATCCCTGGACGTTCGCAATTGCTGAGCCTGCCTCCGGGTGTCCTCAGCAGCCCACGCAAATAGTGTTCAATTTTGGGAGGCTCTAGAAAGAGACAGTGCCAGTGTTTTTGGGGCTGTGAATGGGGTTTGCCTGGCTACTTGAAGAGCAGCAAGAGCTTTTGGTCCTGGCCCCTTTGCGGTGGGAGGAATCCCTGGACGTTCGCAATTGCTGAGCCTGCCGCCGGGTGTCCTCAGCGGCCCACGCAAACAGTGTTCTCTTTTGGGAGGCTCTAGAAAGAGACAGTGCCAGCGTTCGTGGGGCTATGAATCGGGTTTGCCTCGCTACTTGAAGAGCAGAAAGAGCTTTTGGTCCTGGCCCCTTTGGGGTGGGAGGAATCCCTGGACGTTCGCAATTGCTGAGCCTGCTGCCGGATGTCCTCAGCGGCCCACGCAAACAGTGTTCTCTTTTGGGAGGCTCTAGAAAGAGACAGTGCCAGCGTTCGTGGGTATATGAAAGGGGTTTGCCTCGCTACTTGAAGAGCAGCAAGAGCTTTTGGTCCTGGCCCCTTTGCGGTGGGAGTAATCCCTGGACGTTCGCAATTGCTGATCCTGCCTCAGGGTGTACTCAGTGGCCCACGCAGATACTAATGGGCTTTGGGAGGCACTAGAAAGAGACAGCGCCAGTGTTTTTGGGCTGTGAATGTGGTTGCCTGGCTACTTGAAGAGCAGCAAGAGCTTTTGGTCCTGGTCCCTTTGCGGTGGGAGGAATCCCTGGACATTCGCAATTGCTGAGCTGGGCTCCGGGTGTACTCGGGTCCGCAGGCAGATAATATTGGAGTTTGGGAGGCTCTATAAAGAGACAGCACCAGCGTTGGTGGGTCTGTGAATGGGGTGTCCTGGCTACTTGAAGAGCAGCAAGAGCTTTTGGTCCTGGCCCCTTTGCGGTGGGAGGAATCCCTGGACGTTCGCAATTGCTGAGCCTGCCGCCGGGTGTCCTCAGCGGCCCACGCAAACACTGTTCTCTTTTGGGAGGCTCTAGAAAGAGACAGTGCCAGTGTTTGTGGGTGTATGAATGGGGTTTGCCTGGCTACTTGAAGAGCAGCAAGAGCTTTTGGTCCTGGCCCCTTTGGGGTGGGAGGAATCCCTGGACGTTTGCAATTGCTGAGCCTGCCTCAGGGTGTCCTCAGCAGCCCACGCAAACAGTGTTCAATTTTGGGAGGCTCTAGAAAGAGACAGCGCCAGCGTTGGTGGGTCTGTGAATGGGGTTGCCTGGCTACTTGAAGAGCAGTAAGAGCTTTTGGTCCTGGCCCCTTTGCGGTGGGAGGAATCCCTGGACGTTCGCAATTTTTGAGCCTGCCGCCGGGTGTCCTCAGCGGCCCACGCAAACAGTGTTCTCTTTTGGGAGGCTCTAGAAAGAGACAGTGCCAGTGTTTTTGGGGCTGTGAATGGGGTTTGCCTGGCTACTTGAAGAGCAGCAAGAGCTTTTGGTCCTGGCCCCTTTGCGGTGGGAGGAATCCCTGGACGTTCGCAATTGCTGAGCCTGCCTCCGGGTGTCCTCAGCAGCCCACGCAAATAGTGTTCAATTTTGGGAGGCTCTAGAAAGAGACAGCGCCAGCGTTGGTGGGTCTGTGAATGGGGTTGCCTAGCTACTTGAAGAGCAGTAAGACCTTTTGGTCCTGGCCCCTTTGCGGTGGGAGGAATCCCTGGACGTTCGCAATTGCTGAGCCTGCCGCCGGGTGTCCTCAGCGGCCCACGCAAACACTGTTCTCTTTTGGGAGGCTCTAGAAAGAGACAGTGCCAGTGTTCGTGGGTGTATGAATGGGGTTTGCCTGGCTACTTGAAGAGCAGCAAGAGCTTTTGGTCCTGGCCCCTTTGGGGTGGGAGGAATCCCTGGACGTTCGCAATTGCTGAGCCTGCCTCAGGGTGTCCTCAGCAGCCCACGCAAACAGTGTTCAATTTTGGGAGGCTCTAGAAAGAGACAGCGCCAGCGTTGGTGGGTCTGTGAATGGGGTTGCCTGGCTACTTGAAGAGCAGTAAGAGCTTTTGGTCCTGGCCCCTTTGCGGTGGGAGGAATCCCTGGACGTTCGCAATTTTTGAGCCTGCCGCCGGGTGTCCTCAGCGGCCCACGCAAACAGTGTTCTCTTTTGGGAGGCTCTAGAAAGAGACAGTGCCAGTGTTTTTGGGGCTGTGAATGGGGTTTGCCTGGCTACTTGAAGAGCAGCAAGAGCTTTTGGTCCTGGCCCCTTTGCGGTGGGAGGAATCCCTGGACGTTCGCAATTGCTGAGCCTGCCTCCGGGTGTCCTCAGCAGCCCACGCAAATAGTGTTCAATTTTGGGAGGCTCTAGAAAGAGACAGCGCCAGCATTGGTGGGTCTGTGAATGGGGTTGCCTAGCTACTTGAAGAGCAGTAAGACCTTTTGGTCCTGGCCCCTTTGCGGTGGGAGGAATCCCTGGACGTTCGCAATTGCTGAGCCTGCCGCCGGGTGTCCTCAGCGGCCCACGCAAACAGTGTTCTCTTTTTGAGGGTCTAGAAAGAGACAGCGCCAGCGTTGGTGGGTCTGTGAATGGGGTTGCGTGGCTACTTGAAGAGCAGTAATACCTTTTGGTCCTGGCCCCTTTGCGGTGGGAGGAATCCCTGGACGTTCGCAATTGCTGAGCCTGCCGCCGGGTGTCCTCAGCGGCCCACGCAAACAGTGTTCTCTTTTGGGAGGCTCTAGAAAGAGACAGTGCCAGTGTTTTTGGGGCTGTGAATGGGGTTGCCTGGCTACTTGAAGAGCAGCAAGAGCTTTTGGTCCTGGCCCCTTTGCGGTGGGAGGAATCCCTGGACGTTCGCAATTGCTGAGCCTGCCGCCGGGTTTCCTCAGCAGCCCACGCAAATAGTGTTCAATTTTGGGAGGCTCTAGAAAGAGACAGTGCCAGTGTTTTTGGGGCTGTGAATGGGGTTTGCCTGGCTACTTGAAGAGCAGCAAGAGCTTTTGGTCCTGGCCCCTTTGCGGTGGGAGGAATCCCTGGACGTTCGCAATTGCTGAGCCTGCCTCCGGGTGTCCTCAGCGGCCCACGCAAACAGTGTTCTCTTTTGGGAGGCTCTAGAAAGAGACAGCACCAGCGTTGGTGGGTCTGTGAATGGGGTTGCCTGGCTACTTGAAGAGCAGCAAGAGCTTTTGGTCCTGGCCCCTTTGCGGTGGGAGGAATCCCTGGACGTTCGCAATTGCTGAGCCTGCCGCCGGGTGTCCTCAGCGGCCCACGCAAACACTGTTCTCTTTTGGGAGGCTCTAGAAAGAGACAGTGCCAGTGTTCGTGGGTGTATGAATGGGGTTTGCCTGGCTACTTGAAGAGCAGCAAGAGCTTTTGGTCCTGGCCCCTTTGGGGTGGGAGGAATCCCTGGACGTTCGCAATTGCTGAGCCTGCCTCAGGGTGTCCTCAGCAGCCCACGCAAACAGTGTTCAATTTTGGGAGGCTCTAGAAAGAGACAGCGCCAGCGTTGGTGGGTCTGTGAATGGGGTTGCCTGGCTACTTGAAGAGCAGTAAGAGCTTTTGGTCCTGGCCCCTTTGCGGTGGGAGGAATCCCTGGACGTTCGCAATTTTTGAGCCTGCCGCCGGGTGTCCTCAGCGGCCCACGCAAACAGTGTTCTCTTTTGGGAGGCTCTAGAAAGAGACAGTGCCAGTGTTTTTGGGGCTGTGAATGGGGTTTGCCTGGCTACTTGAAGAGCAGCAAGAGCTTTTGGTCCTGGCCCCTTTGCGGTGGGAGGAATCCCTGGACGTTCGCAATTGCTGAGCCTGCCTCCGGGTGTCCTCAGCAGCCCACGCAAATAGTGTTCAATTTTGGGAGGCTCTAGAAAGAGACAGCGCCAGCGTTGGTGGGTCTGTGAATGGGGTTGCCTAGCTACTTGAAGAGCAGTAAGACCTTTTGGTCCTGGCCCCTTTGCGGTGGGAGGAATCCCTGGACGTTCGCAATTGCTGAGCCTGCCGCCGGGTGTCCTCAGCGGCCCACGCAAACAGTGTTCTCTTTTTGAGGGTCTAGAAAGAGACAGCGCCAGCGTTGGTGGGTCTGTGAATGGGTTTGCGTGGCTACTTGAAGAGCAGTAATACCTTTTGGTCCTGGCCCCTTTGCGGTGGGAGGAATCCCTGGACGTTCGCAATTGCTGAGCCTGCCGCCGGGTGTCCTCAGCGGCCCACGCAAACAGTGTTCTCTTTTGGGAGGCTCTAGAAAGAGACAGCGCCAGCGTTCGTGGGTCTATGAATGGGGTTTGCCTCGCTATTTGAAGAGCAGCAAGAGCTTTTGGTCCTGGCGCCTTTGGGGTGGGAGTAATCCCTGGACATTCGCAATTGCTGAGCCTGGCTCCTGGTGTACTCGGCTCCGCAGGCAGATAATATTGGAGTTTGGGAGGCTCTAGAAAGAGACAGCACCAGCGTTGGTGGGGCTGTGAATGGGGTTGCCTGGCTACTTGAAGAGCAGCAAGAGCTTTTGGTCCTGGCCCCTTTGCGGTGGGAGGAATCCCTGGACGTTCGCAATTGCTGAGCCTGCCTCAGGGTGTCCTCAGCGGCCCACGCAAACAGTGTTCTCTTTTGGGAGGCTCTAGAAAGAGACAGTGCCAGTGTTTTTGGGGCTGTGAATGGGGTTGCCTGGCTACTTGAAGAGCAGCAAGAGCTTTTGGTCCTGGCCCCTTTGCGGTGGGAGGAATCCCTGGACGTTCGCAATTGCTGAGCCTGCCGCCGGGTGTCCTCAGCAGCCCACGCAAATAGTGTTCAATTTTGGGAGGCTCTAGAAAGAGACAGCGCCAGCATTGGTGGGGCTGTGAATGGGGTTGCCTGGCTACTTGAAGAGCAGCAAGAGCTTTTGGTCCTGGCCCCTTTGCGGTGGGAGGAAATCCTGGACGTTCTCAATTGCTGATCCTGCCTCAGGGAGTACTCGGTGGCCCACGCAGATAGTATTGGGCTTTGGGAGGCACTAGAAAGAGACAGCGCCAGCATTGGTGGGTCTGTGAATGGGGTGTCCTGGCTAATTAAAGAGCAGCAAGAGCTTTTGGTCCTGGTCCCTTTGGGGTGGGAGGAATCCCTGGACGTTTGCAATTGCTGAGCCTGCCTCCGGGTGTACTCGGCGGCCCACGCAGATAGTATTGGGCTTTGGGAGGCTCTAGAAAGAGACAGCGCCAGCGTTGGTGGGTCTGTGAATGGGGTTGCCTGGCTACTTGAAGAGCAGCAAGAGCTTTTGGTCCTGGCCCCTTTGCGGTGGGAGGAATCCCTGGACGTTCGCAATTGCTGAGCCTGCCGCCGGGTGTCCTCAGCAGCCCACGCAAATAGTGTTCAATTTTGGGAGGCTCTAGAAAGAGACAGCGCCAGCGTTGCTGGGTCTGTGAATGGGGTTGCGTGGCTACTTGAAGAGCAGTAAGAGCTTTTGGTCCTGGCCCCTTTGCGGTGGGAGGAATCCCTGGCCGTTCGCAATTGCTGAGCCTGCCGCCGGGTGTCCTCAGCGGCCCACGCAAACAGTGTTCTCTTTTGGGAGGCTCTAGAAAGAGACAGTGCCAGTGTTCGTGGGTCTATGAATGGGGTTTGCCTCGCTACTTGAAGAGCAGCAAGAGCTTTTGGTCCTGGCTCCTTTGGGGTGGGAGGAATCCCTGGACGTTCGCAATTGCTGAGCCTGCCTCAGGGTGTCCTCAGCAGCCCACGCAAACAGTGTTCAATTTTTGGAGGCTCTAGAAAGAGACAGTGCCAGCGTTGGTGGGTCTGTGAATGGGGTTGCCTGGCTACTTGAAGAGCAGTAAGACCTTTTGGTCCTGGCCCCTTTGTGGTGGGAGGAATCCCTGGACGTTCGCAATTGCTGAGCCTGCCTCCGGGTGTCCTCAGCAGCCCACGCAAATAGTGTTCAATTTTGGGAGGCTCTAGAAAGAGACAGTGCCAGTGTTTTTGGGGCTGTGAATGGGGTTTGCCTGGCTACTTGAAGAGCAGCAAGAGCTTTTGGTCCTGGCCCCTTTGCGGTGGGAGGAATCCCTGGACGTTCGCAATTGCTGAGCCTGCCGCGGGGTGTCCTCAGCGGCCCACGCAAACAGTGTTCTCTTTTGGGAGGCTCTAGAAAGAGACAGTGCCAGCGTTCGTGGGGCTATGAATGGGGTTTGCCTCGCTACTTGAAGAGCAGCAAGAGCTTTTGGTCCTGGCCCCTTTGCGGTGGGAGGAATCCCTGGACGTTCGCAATTGCTGAGCCTGCTGCCGGATGTCCTCAGCGGCCCACGCAAACAGTGTTCTCTTTTGGGAGGCTCTAGAAAGAGACAGTGCCAGCGTTCGTGGGTCTATGAAAGGGGTTTGCCTCGCTACTTGAAGAGCAGCAAGAGCTTTTGGTCCTGGCCCCTTTGCGGTGGGAGTAATCCCTGGACGTTCGCAATTGCTGAGCCTGCCTCAGGGTGTACTCGGTGGCCCACGCAGATAGTAATGGGCTTTGGGAGGCACTAGAAAGAGACAGCGCCAGTGTTTTTGGGCTGTGAATGTGGTTGCCTGGCTACTTGAAGAGCAGCAAGAGCTTTTGGTCCTGGTCCCTTTGCGGTGGGAGGAATCCCTGGACATTCGCAATTGCTGAGCTGGGCTCCGGGTGTACTCGGGTCCGCAGGCAGATAATATTGGAGTTTGGGAGGCTCTATAAAGAGACAGCACCAGCGTTGGTGGGGCTGTGAATGGGGTGTCCTGGCTACTTGAAGAGCAGCAAGAGCTTTTGGTCCTGGCCCCTTTGCGGTGGGAGGAATCCCTGGACGTTCGCAATTGTTGATCCTGCCTCAGGGTGTCCTCAGCGGCCTACGCAAACAGTGTTCTCTTTTGGGAGGCTCTAGAAAGAGACAGTGACAGTGTTCGTGGGGCTATGAATGGGGTTTGCCTGGCTACTTGAAGAGCAGCGAGAGCTTTTGGTCCTGGCCCCTTTGCGGTGGGAGGAATCCCTGGATGTTCGCAATTGCTGAGCCTGCCTCAGGGTGTCCTCAGCGGCCCACGCAAACAGTGATCTCTTTTGGGAGGCTCTAGAAAGAGACAGTGCCAGTGTTTTTGGGGCTGTGAATGGGGTTGCCTGGCTACTTGAAGAGCAGTAAGACCTTTTGGTCCTGGCCCCTTTGCGGTGGGAGTAATCCCTGGACGTTCGCAATTGCTGAGCCTGCTGCCGGGTGTCCTCAGCGGCCCACGGAAAGAGTGTTCTCTTTTGGGAAGCTCTAGAAAGAGACAGTGCCAGTGTTTTTGGGGCTGTGAATGGGGTTTGCCTGGCTACTTGAAGAGCAGCAAGAGCTTTTGGTCCTGGCCCCTTTGCGGTGGGAGGAATTCCTGGACATTCGCAATTGCTGAGCCTGCCGCCGGGTGTACTCGGTGGCCCACGCAGATAATATTGGGCTTTGGGAGGCACTAGAAGGAGACAGTGCCAGCGTTGGTGGGTCTGTGAATGGGGTGTCCTGGCTCATTAAAGAGCAGCAAGAGCTTTTGGTCCTGGTCCCTTTGGGGTGGGAGGAATCCCTGGACGTTCGCAATTGCTGAGCCTGCTGCGGGGTATACACGGTGGCCCACGCAGATATTACTGGGCTTTTGGAGGCACTAGAAAGAGACAGCGCCAGCGTTTGTAGGGCTGTGAATGGGGTTGTGTGGCTACTTGAAGAGCAGCCAGAGCTTTTGGTCCTGGTCCCTTTGGGGTGGGAGGAATCCCTGGACATTCGCAATTGCTGAGCTGGGCTCCGGGTGTACTCGGCTGCGCAGGCAGATAATATTGGAGTTTGGGAGGCTCTAGAAAGAGACAGCACCAGCGTTGGTGGGGCTGTGAATGGGGTGTCCTGGGTACTTGAAGAGCAGCAAGAGCTTTTGGTCCTGGTCCCTTTGGGGTGGGAGGAATCCCTGGACGTTCGCAATTGTTGATCCTGACTCAGGGTGTCCTCAGCGGCCTACGCAAACAGTGTTCTCTTTTGGGAGGCTCTAGAAAGAGACAGTGACAGTGTTCGTGGGGCTATGAATGGGGTTTGCCTTGCTACTTGAAGAGCAGCAAGAGCTTTTGGTCCTGGCCCCTTTGGGGTGGGAGGAATTCCTGGATGTTCGCAATTGCTGAGCCTGCCGCCGGGTGTCCTCAGCGGCCCATGCAAACAGTGATCTCTTTTGGGAGGCTCTAGAAAGAGACAGCACCAGCGTTGGTGGGTGTATGAATGGGGTTTCCCTCGCTACTTGAAGAGCAGCCAGAGCTTTTGGTCCTGGCCCCTTTGCGGTGGGAGGAATCCCTGGACGTTCACAATTGCTGAGCCTGCCTCCGGGTGTCCTCAGCAGCCCACGCAAAGAGTGTTCAATTTTGGGAGGCACTAGAAAGAGACAGCGCCAGCGTTGTAGGGCTGTGAATGGGGTGTCCTGGCTACTTGAAGAGCAGCAAGAGCTTTTGGTCCTGGCCCCTTTGCGGTGGGAGGAATCCCTGGACGTTCGCAATTGCTGAGCTGGGCTTCGGGTGTACTCGGGTCCGCAGGCAGATAATATTGGAGTTTGGGAGGCTCTAGAAAGAGACAGCACCAGCGTTGGTGGGGCTGTGAATGGGGTTTCCCTCGCTACTTGAAGAGCAGCCAGAGCTTTTGGTCCTGGCCCCTTTGCGGTTGGAGGAATCCCTGGACGTTCGCAATTGCTGAGCCTGCCTCCGGGTGTCCTCAGCAGCCCACGCAAAGAGTGTTCAATTTTGGGAGGTACTAGCAAGAGACAGCGCCAGCGTTTGTAGGGCTGTGAATGGGGTGTCCTGGCTACTTGAAGAGCAGCAAGAGCTTTTGGTCCTGGTCCCTTTGCGGTGGGAGGAATCCCTGGACGTTCGCAATTGCTGAGCCTGCTGCCGGGTGTCCTCAGCGGCCCACGCAAACAGTGTTCTCTTTTGGGAGGCTCTAGAAAGAGACAGTGCCAGTGTTCGTGGGGCTGTGAATGGGGTGTCCTGGCTACTTGAAGAGCAGCAAGAGCTTTTGGTCCTGGCCCCTTTGCGGTGGGAGGAATCCCTGGACATTCGCAATTGCTGAGCTGGGCTCCGGGTGTACTCGGCTCCGCAGGCAGATAATATTGGAGTTTGGGAGGCTCTAGAAAGAGACAGCACCAGCGTTGGTGGGGCTGTGAATGGGGTTGCGTGGCTACTTGAAGAGCAGCAAGAGCTTTTGGTCCTGGCCCCTTTGCGGTGGGAGGAATCCCTGGACGTTCGCAATTGCTGAGCCTGCCGCCGGGTGTCCTCAGCAGCCCACGCAAATAGTGTTCAATTTTGGGAGGCTCTAGAAAGAGAAAGCGCCAGCGTTGGTGGGTCTGTGAATGGGGTTGCCTGGCTACTTGAAGAGCAGCAAGAGCTTTTGGT
Organism: Platalea minor; assembly: GCA_037975005.1. Taxonomy (NCBI): domain Eukaryota; kingdom Metazoa; phylum Chordata; class Aves; order Pelecaniformes; family Threskiornithidae; genus Platalea; species Platalea minor. Next base: position 66,788 of record JBBPFK010000105.1, read on the forward strand.
CCTGGCCCCTTTGCGGTGGGAGGAATTCCTGGACATTCGCAATTGCTGAGCCTGCCGCCGGGTGTACTCGGTGGCCCACGCAGATAGTATTGGGCTTTGGGAGGCACTAGAAGGAGACAGTGCCAGCGTTGGTGGGTCTGTGAATGGGGGTGTCCTGGCTCATTAAAGAGCAGCAAGAGCTTTTGGTCCTGGTCCCTTTGGGGTGGGAGGAATCCCTGGACGTTCGCAATTGCTGAGCCTGCCGCGGGGTATACACGGTGGCCCACGCAGATATTACTGGGCTTTTGGAGGCACTAGAAAGAGACAGCGGCAGCGTTTGTAGGGCTGTGAATGGGGTTGTGTGGCTACTTGAAGAGCAGCAAGAGCTTTTGGTCCTGGTCCCTTTGGGGTGGGAGGAATCCCTGGACATTCGCAATTGCTGAGCTGGGCTCCGGGTGTACTCGGCTCTGCAGGCAGAGAATATTGGAGTTTGGGAGGCTCTATAAAGAGACAGCACCAGCGTTGGTGGGGCTGTGAATGGGGTTGCGTGGCTACTTGAAGAGCAGCAAGAGCTTTTGGTCCTGGCCCCTTTGCGGTGGGAGGAATCCCTGGACGTTCGCAATTGCTGAGCCTGCCGCCGGGTGTCCTCAGCAGCCCACGCAAATAGTGTTCAATTTTGGGAGGCTCTAGAAAGAGAAAGCGCCAGCGTTGGTGGGTCTGTGAATGGGGTTGCCTGGCTACTTGAAGAGCAGTAAGACCTTTTGGTCCTGGCCCCTTTGCGGTGGGAGTAATCCCTGGACGTTCGCAATTGCTGAGCCTGCTGCCGGGCGTCCTCAGCGGCCCACGGAAACAGTGTTCTCTTTTGGGAGGCTCTAGAAAGAGACAGTGCCAGTGTTTTTGGGGCTGTGAATGGGGTTTGCCTGGCTACTTGAAGAGCAGCAAGAGGTTTTGGTCCTGGCCCCTTTGCGGTGGGAGGAATCCCTGGACGTTCGCAATTGCTGAGCCTGCCTCAGGGTGTCCTCAGCGGCCCACGCAAATAGTGTTCTCTTTTGGGAAGCTCTAGAAAGAGACAGCGCCAGCATTGGTGGGTCTGTGAATGGGGTTGCCTGGCTACTTGAAAAGCAGCAAGAGCTTTTGGTCCTGGCCCCTTTGCGGTGGGAGGAATTCCTGGACATTCGCAATTGCTGAGCCTGCCGCCGGGTGTACTCGGTGGCCCACGCAGATAGTATTGGGCTTTGGGAGGCACTAGAAGGAGACAGTGCCAGCGTTGGTGGGTCTGTGAATGGGGTGTCCTGGCTCATTAAAGAGCAGCAAGAGCTTTTGGTCCTGGTCCCTTTGCGGTGGGAGGAATCCCTGGACGTTCGCAATTGCTGAGCCTGCCGCGGGGTATACACGGTGGCCCACGCAGATATTACTGGGCTTTTGGAGGCACTAGAAAGAGACAGCGCCAGCGTTTGTAGGGCTGTGAATGGGGTTGTGTGGCTACTTGAAGAGCAGCCAGAGCTTTTGGTCCTGGTCCCTTTGGGGTGGGAGGAATCCCTGGACATTCGCAATTGCTGAGCTGGGCTCCGGGTGTACTCGGCTGCGCAGGCAGATAATATTGGAGTTTGGGAGGCTCTAGAAAGAGACAGCACCAGCGTTGGTGGGGCTGTGAATGGGGTGTCCTGGGTACTTGAAGAGCAGCAAGAGCTTTTGGTCCTGGTCCCTTTGGGGTGGGAGGAATCCCTGGACGTTCGCAATTGTTGATCCTGCCTCAGGGTGTCCTCAGCGGCCTACGCAAACAGTGTTCTCTTTTGGGAGGCTCTAGAAAGAGACAGTGACAGTGTTCGTGGGGCTATGAATGGGGTTTGCCTTGCTACTTGAAGAGCAGCAAGAGCTTTTGGTCCTGGCCCCTTTGGGGTGGGAGGAATTCCTGGACGTTCGCAATTGCTGAGCCTGCCGCCGGGTGTCCTCAGCGGCCCATGCAAACAGTGATCTCTTTTGGGAGGCTCTAGAAAGAGACAGCACCAGCGTTGGTGGGTGTATGAATGGGGTTTCCCTCGCTACTTGAAGAGCAGCCATAGCTTTTGGTCCTGGCCCCTTTGGGGTGGGAGGAATCCCTGGACGTTCGCAATTGCTGAGCCTGCCTCCGGGTGTCCTCAGCAGCCCACGCAAAGAGTGTTCAATTTTGGGAGGCACTAGAAAGAGACAGCACCAGCGTTGGTGGGGCTGTGAATGGGGTTGCCTGGCTACTTGAAGAGCAGCAAGAGCTTTTGGTCCTGGCCCCTTTGCGGTGGGAGGAATCCCTGGACGTTCGCAATTGCTGAGCTGGGCTCCGGGTGTACTCGGCTCCGCAGGCAGATAATATTGGAGTTTGGGAGGCTCTAGAAAGAGACAGCACCAGCGTTGGTGGGGCTGTGAATGGGGTTGCGTGGCTACTTGAAGAGCAGCAAGAGCTTTTGGTCCTGGCCCCTTTGCGGTGGGAGGAATCCCTGGACGTTCGCAATTGCTGAGCCTGCCGCCGGGTGTCATCAGCAGCCCACGCAAATAGTGTTCAATTTTGGGAGGCTCTAGAAAGAGAAAGCGCCAGCGTTGGTGGGTCTGTGAATGGGGTTGCCTGGCTACTTGAAGAGCAGTAAGACCTTTTGGTCCTGGCCCCTTTGCGGTGGGAGTAATCCCTGGACGTTCGCAATTGCTGAGCCTGCTGCCGGGTGTCCTCAGCGGCCCACGCAAACAGTGTTCTCTTTTGGGAGGGTCTAGAAAGAGACAGTGATAGTGTTTTTGGGGCTATGAATGGGGTTTGCCTGGCTACTTGAAGAGCAGCAAGAGCTTTTGGTCCTGGCCCCTTTGCGGTGGGAGGAATCCCTGGACGTTCGCAATTGCTGAGCCTGCCGCCGGGTGTCCTCAGCAGCCCACGCAAATAGTGTTAAATTTTGGGAGGCTCTAGAAAGAGACAGCGCCAGCATTGGTGGGTCTGTGAATGGGGTTGCCTGGCTACTTGAAGAGCAGCAAGAGCTTTTGGTCCTGGTCCCTTTGGGGTGGGAGGAATCCCTGGACGTTCGCAATTGCTGAGCCTGCCGCGGGGTATACTCGGTGGCCCACGCAGATATTACTGGGCTTTTGGAGGCACTAGAAAGAGACAGCGCCAGCGTTTGTAGGGCTGTGAATGGGGTTGTGTGGCTACTTGAAGAGCAGCAAGAGCTTTTGGTCCTGGTCCCTTTGGGGTGGGAGGAATCCCTGGACATTCGCAATTGCTGAGCTGCGCTCCGGGTGTACTCGGCTCCGCAGGCAGAGAATATTGGAGTTTGGGTGGCTCTAGAAAGAGACAGCACCAGCGTTGTTGGGGCTGTGAATGGGGTTGCCTGGCTACTTGAAGAGCAGCAAGAGCTTTTGGTCCTGGCCCCTTTGCGGTGGGAGGAATCCCTGGACGTTCGCAATTGCTGAGCCTGCCGCTGGGTGTCCTCAGCAGCCCACGCAAACAGTGTTCTCTTTTGGGAGGCTCTAGAAAGAGACAGCGCCAGCGTTGGTGGGTCTGTGAATGGGGTTGCGTGGCTACTTGAAGAGCAGCAAGAGCTTTTGGTCCTGGCCCCTTTGCGGTGGGAGGAATCCCTGGACGTACGCAATTGCTGAGCCTGCCGCCGGGTGTCCTCAGCGGCCCACGCAAAGAGTGCTCTCTTTTGGGAGGCTCTAGAAAGAGACAGTGCCAGCGTTCGTGGGGCTATGAATGGGGTTTGCCTCGCTACTTGAAGAGCAGCAAGAGCTTTTGGTCCTGGTCCCTTTGGGGTGGGAGGAATCCCTGGACATTCGCAATTGCTGAGCTGGGCTCCTGGTGTACTCGGCTCCGCAGGCAGATAACATTGGAGTGTGGGAGGCTCTATAAAGAGACAGCACCAGCGTTGGTGGGTCTGTGAATGGGGTGTCCTGGCTACTTGAAGAGCAGCAAGAGCTTTTGGTCCTGGTCCCTTTGCGGTGGGAGGAATCCCTGGACGTTCGCAATTGCTGAGCCTGCCGCGGGGTATACTCGGTGGCCCACGCAGATATTACTGGGCTTTTGGAGGCACTAGAAAGAGACAGCGCCAGCGTTTGTAGGGCTGTGAATGGGGTTGTGTGGCTACTTGAAGAGCAGCAAGAGCTTTTGGTCCTGGTCCCTTTGGGGTGGGAGGAATCCCTGGACATTCGCAATTGCTGAGCTGGGCTCCGGGTGTACTCGGCTCCGCAGGCAGAGAATATTGGAGTTTGGGTGGCTCTAGAAAGAGACAGCACCAGCGTTGGTGGGGCTGTGAATGGTGTTGCGTGGCTACTTGAAGAGCAGCAAGAGCTTTTGGTCCTGGCCCCTTTGCGGTGGGAGGAATCCCTGGACGTTCGCAATTGCTGAGCCTGCCTCCGGGTGTCCTCAGCAGCCCACGCAAATAGTGTTCTCTTTTGGGAGGCTCTAGAAAGAGACAGCGCCAGCGTTGGTGGGTCTGTGAATGGGGTTTCCTGGCTACTTGAAGAGCAGTAAGAGCTTTTGGTCCTGGCCCCTTTGCGGTGGGAGGAATCCCTGGACGTTCGCAATTGCTGAGCCTGCCGCCGGGTGTCCTCAGCGGCCCACGCAACCAGTGTTCTCTTTTGGGAGGCTCTAGAAAGAGACAGTGCCAGTGTTTGTGGGGCTATGAATGGGGTTTGCCTGGCTACTTGAAGAGCAGCAAGAGCTTTTGGTCCTGGCCCCGTTGCGGTGGGAGGAATTCCTGGACGTTCGCAATTGCTGAGCCTGCCTCAGGGTGTACTTGGCGGCCCACGCAGATAGTACTGGGCTTTGGGAGGCACTAGAAAGAGACAGCGCCAGCGTTGGTGAGTCTGTGAATGGGGTTGCCTGGCTACTTGAAGAGCAGCAAGAGCTTTTGGTCCTGGCCCCTTTGCGGTGGGAGGAATCCCTGGACGTTCGCAATTGCTGAGCCTGCTGCCGGGTGTCCTCAGCGGCCCACGCAACCAGTGTTCTCTTTTGGGAGGCTCTAGAAAGAGACAGTGCCAGCGTTCGTGGGTCTATGAAAGGGGTTTGCCTGGCTACTTGAAGAGCAGCAAGAGCTTTTGGTCCTGGCCCCTTTGGGGTGGGAGGAATCCCTGGACATTCGTAATTTCTGAGCTGGGCTCCGGGGGTACTCGGCTCCGCAGGCAGAGAATATTGGAGTTTGGGAGGGTCTAGGAAGAGACAGCACCAGCGTTGGTGGGGCTGTGAATGGGGTTGCCTGGCTACTTGAAGAGCAGCAAGAGCTTTTGGTCCTGGCCCCTTTGGGGTGGGAGGAATCCCTGGACGTTCGCAATTGCTGAGCCTGCCGCCGGGTGTCCTCAGCAGCCCACGCAAATAGTGTTCAATTTTGGGAGGCTCTAGAAAGAGACAGCGCCAGCGTTGGTGGGTCTGTGAATGGGGTTGCGTGGCTACTTGAAGAGCAGCAAGAGCTTTTGGTCCTGGCCCCTTTGGGGTGGGAGGAATCCCTGGACGTTCGCAATTGCTGAGCCTGCCGCCGGGTGTCCTCAGCTGCCCACGCAAACAGTGTTCTCTTTTGGGAGGCTCTAGAAAGAGACAGCGCCAGCGTTGGTGGGTCTGTGAATGGGATTTGCCTGGCTACTTGAAGAGCAGCAAGAGCTTTTGGTCCTGGCCCCTTTGGGGTGGGAGGAATCCCTGGACGTTCGCAATTGCTGAGCCTGCCGCGGGGTGTCCTCAGTAGCCCACGCAAATAGTGTTCAACTTTTGGAGGCTCTAGAAAGAGACAGCGCCAGCATTGGTGGGTCTGTGAATGGGGTGTCCTGGCTACTTGAAGAGCAGCAAGAACTTTTGGTCCTGGACCCTTTGCGGTGGGAGGAATCCCTGGACGTTCGCAATTGCTGAGCCTGCCGCCGGGTGTCCTCAGCGGCCCACACAAACAGTGCTCTCTTTTGGGAGGCTCTAGAAAGAGACAGTGCCAGCGTTCGTGGGGCTATGAATGGGGTTTGCCTGGCTACTTGAAGAGCAGCAAGAGCTTTTGGTCCTGGCCCCTTTGCGGTGGGAGGAATCCCTGGACGTTCGCAATTGCTGAGCCTGCCTCAGGGAGTCCTCAGCGGCCCACGCAAACAGTGTTCTCTTTTGGGAGGCTCTAGAAAGAGACAGTGCCAGCGTTCGTGGGGCTATGAATGGGGTTTGCCTCGCTACTTGAAGAGCAGCAAGAGCTTTTGGTCCTGGCCCCTTTGCGGTGGGAGGAATCCCTGGACGTTCGCAATTGCTGAGCCTGCCTCAGGGTGTCCTCAGCGGCCCACGCAACCAGTGTTTTCTTTTGGTAGGGTCTAGAAAGAGACAGTGCCAGTGTTTTTGGGGCTGTGAATGGGGTTTGCCTGGCTAATTGAAGAGCAGCAAGAGCTTTTGGTCCTCTCCGCTTTGCGGTGGGAGGAATCCCTGGACGTTCGCAATTGCTGAGCCTGCCGCCGGGTGTCCTCAGCGGCCCACACAAACAGTGCTCTCTTTTGGGAGGCTCTAGAAAGAGACAGCACCAGCGTTGGTGGGTCTGTGAATGGGGTGTCCTGACTACTTGAAGAGCAGCAAGAGCTTTTGGTCCTGGCGCCTTTGGGGTGGGAGGAATCCCTGGACATTCTGAATTGCTGAGCTGGGCTCCTGGTGTACTCGGCTCCGCAGGCAGAGAATATTGGAGTTTGGGAGGCTCTAGAAAGAGACAGCACCAGCGTTGGTGGGGCTGTGAATGGGGTTGCCTGGCTACTTGAAGAGCAGCAAGAGCTTTTGGTCCTGGCCCCTTTGGGGTGGGAGGAATCCCTGGACGTTCGCAATTGCTGAGCCTGCCGCCGGGTGTCCTCAGCAGCCCACGCAAATAGTGTTCAATTTTGGGAGGCTCTAGAAAGAGACAGCGCCAGCGTTGGTGGGTCTGTGAATGGGGTTGCCTGGCTACTTGAAGAGCAGTAAGACCTTTTGGTCCTGGCCCGTTTTGGGGTGGGAGGAATCCCTGGACGTTCGCAATTGCTGAGCCTGCCGCGGGGTGCCCTCAGCGGCCCACGCAAACATTGTTCTCTTTTGGGAGGCTCTAGAAAGAGATAGCACTAGCGTTGGTGGGTCTGTGAATGGGGTTTGCCTGGCTACTTGAAGAGCAGCAAGAGCTTTTGGTCCTGGCCCCTTTGCGGTGGGAGGAATCCCTGGACGTTCGCAATTGCTGAGCCTGCCTCAGGGTGTACTCGGTGGCCCACGCAGATAGTATTGGGCTTTGGGAGGCACCAGGACGAGACAGCGCCAGTGTTTTTGGGGCTGTGAATGGGGTTGCCTGGCTACTTGAAGAGCAGCAAGAGCTTTTGGTCCTGGCCCCTTTGCGGTGGGAGTAATCCCTGGACATTCGCAATTGCTGAGCTGGGCTCCGGGTGTACTCGGCTCCGCAGGCAGATAATATTGGAGTTTGGAGGCTCTAGAAAGAGACAGCACCAGCGTTGGTGGATCTGTGAATGGGGTGTCCTGGCTACTTGAAGAGCAGCAAGAGCTTTTGGTCCTGGCCCCTTTGCGGTGGGAGGAATCCCTGGACGTTCGCAATTGCTGAGCCTGCCGCCGGGTGTCCTCAGCGGCCGACGCAAACAGTGTTCTCTTTTGGGAGGCTCTATAAAGAGACAGTGCCAGCGTTCGTGGGGCTATGAATGGGGTTTGCCTCGCTACTTGAAGAGCAGCAAGAGCTTTTGGTCCTGGCCCCTTTGGGGTGGGAGGAATCCCTGGACGTTCGCAATTGCTGAGCCTGCCTCCGAGTGTCCTCAGCGGCCCACGCAAACAGTGTTCTCTTTTGGGAGGCTCTAGAAAGAGACAGTGCCAGTGTTTTTGGGTCTGTGAATGGGGTTTGCCTGGCTACTTGAAGAGCAGCAAGAGCTTTTGGTCCTGGCCCCTTTGCGGTGGGAGGAATCCCTGGACGTTCGCAATTGCTGAGCCTGCCTCCGGGTGTCCTCAGCAGCCCACCAAATAGAGTTCAATTTTGGGAGGCACTAGAAAGAGACAGCGCCAGCGTTTGTAGGGCTGTGAATGGGGTGTCCTGGCTACTTGAAGAGCAGTAAGAGCTTTTGGTCCTGGCCCCTTTGCGGTGGGAGGAATCCCTGGACGTTCGCAATTGCTAATCCTGCCTCAGGGTGTACTCGGTGGCCCACGCAGGTAGTATTGGGCTTTGGGAGGCTCTAGAAAGAGACAGCGCCAGCGTTGGTGGGTCTGTGAATGGGGTGTCCTGGCTACTTGAAGAGCAGTAAGAGCTTTTGGTCCTGGCCCCTTTGCGGTGGGAGGAATCCCTGGACGTTCGCAATTGCTGAGCCTGCCGCCGGGTGTACTCGGTACCCCACGCAGATATTACTGGGCTTTTGGAGGCACTAGAAAGAGAAAGCGCCAGTGTTTGTAGGTCTGTGAATGGGGTTGCGTGGCTACTTGAAGAGCAGCAAGAGCTTTTGGTCCTGGCCCCTTTGGGGTGGGAGGAATCCCTGGACGTTCGCAATTGCTGAGCCTGCCGCCGGGTGTCCTCAGCAGCCCACGCAAATAGTGTTCAATTTTGGTAGGGTCTAGAAAGAGACAGCGCCAGCGTTTGTAGGGCTGTGAATGGGGTTGCCTGGCTACTTGAAGAGCAGCAAGAGCTTTTGGTCCTGGCCCCTTTGTGGTGGGAGGAATCCCTGGACGTTCGCAATTGCTGAGCCTGCCTCAGGGTGTCCTCAGCAGCGCACGCAAACAGTGTTCTCTTTTGGGAGGCTCTAGAAAGAGACAGTGCCAGCGTTTGTGGGGCTATGAATGGGGTTGCCTGGCTCATTAAAGAGCAGCAAGAGCTTTTGGTCCTGGCCCCTTTGCGGTGGGAGGAATCCCTGGACGTTCGCAATTGCTGAGCCTGCCGTGGGGTATACTCGGTGGCCCACGCAGAGAGTATTGGGCTTTTGGGAGGCTCTAGAAAGAGACAGCGCCAGCGTTTGTAGGGCTGTGAATGGGGTTGTGTGGCTACTGTAAGAGCAGCAAGAGCTTTTGGTCCTGGTCCCTTTGGGGTGGTAGGAATCCCTGGACATTCGCAATTGCTGAGCCTGCCGCCGGGTGTCCTCAGCAGCCCACGCAAATAGTGTTGAATTTTGGGAGGCTCTAGAAAGAGACAGCGCCAGCATTGGTGGGTCTGTGAGTGGGGTTTGCTTCGCTACTTGAAGAGCAGTAAGACCTTTTGGTCCTGTCCCCATTGGGGTGGGAGGAATCCCTGGACGTTCGCAATTGCTGAGCCTGCCTCAGGGTCTCCTCAGCGGCCCACGCAAACAGTGCTCTATTTTGGGAGCCTCTAGAAAGAGACAGTGCCAGTGTTCGTGGGGCTATGAATGGGGTTTGCCTCGCTACTTGAAGAGCAGCAAGAGCTTTTGGTCCTGGCCCCTTTGCGGTGGGAGGAATTCCTGGACGTTCGCAATTGCTGAGCCTGCCTCAGGGTGTCCTTAGCGGCCCACGCAAACAGTGATCTCTCTTGGGAGGCTCTAGAAAGAGACAGCACCAGCGTTGGTGGGTCTATGAATGGGGTTTCCCTCGCTACTTGAAGAGCAGCAAGAGCTTTTTGTCCTGGTCCCTTTGGGGTGGGAGGAATCCCTGGACGTTCGCAATTGCTGAGCCTGCCACCGGGTGTCCTCTGCGGCCCACGCAAAGAGTGTTCTCTTTTGGTAGGGTCTAGAAAGAGACAGTGCCAGTGTTTTTGGGGCTGTGAATGGGGTTTGCCTGGCTACTTGAAGAGCAGCAAGAGCTTTTGGTCCTGGCCCCTTTGCGGTGGGAGGAATCCCTGGACGTTCGCAATTGCTGAGCCTGCCTCAGGGTGTCCTCAGCAGCCCACGCAAATAGTGTTCAATTTTGGGAGGCACTAGAAAGAGACAGCATCAGCGTTTGTAGGGCTGGGAATGGGGTGTCCTGGCTACTTGAAGAGCAGTAAGAGCTTTTGGTCCTGGCCCCTTTGCGGTGGGAGGAATCCCTGGACGTTCGCAATTGCTGAGCCTGCCTCAGGGTGTCCTCAGCGGCCCACGCAACCAGTGTTCTCTTTTGGGAGGCTCTAGAAAGAGACAGTGCCAGCGTTCGTGGGGCTATGAATGGGGTTTGCCTCGCTACTTGAAGAGCAGCAAGAGCTTTTGGTCCTGGCCCCTTTGCGGTGGGAGGAATTCCTGGACGTTCGCAATTGCTGATCCTGCCTCAGGGTGTACTCGGTGGACCACGTTGATACTATTGGGCTTTGGGAGGCTCTAGAAAGAGACAGCGCCAGCGTTGGTGGGTCTGTGAATGGGGTTGCCTGGCTACTTGAAGAGCAGCAAGAGCTTTTGGTCCTGGCCCCTTTGCGGTGGGAGGAATCCCTGGACGTTCGCAATTGCTGAGCCTGCCGCCGGGTGTCCTCAGCAGCCCACACAAATAGTGTTAAATTTTGGGAGGCTCTAGAAAGAGAAAGCGCCAGCGTTGGTGGGTCTGTGAATGGGGTTGCGTGGCTACTTGAAGAGCAGCAAGAGCTTTTGGTCCTGGCCCCTTTGCGGTGGGAGGAATCCCTGGACGTTCGCAATTGTTGATCCTGCCGCCGGGTGTCCTCAGCGGCCCACGCAAACAGTGTTCTCTTTTGGGAGGCTCTAGAAAGAGACAGTGCCAGCGTTCGTGGGGCTGTGAATGGGGTTTGCCTGGCTACTTGAAGAGCAGCAAGAGCTTTTGGTCCTGGCCCCTTTGCGGTGGGAGGAATCCCTGGACGTTCGCAATTGCTGAGCCTGCCTCAGGGTGTCCTCAGCAGCGCACGCAAACAGTGTTCTCTTTTGGGAGGCTCTAGAAAGAGACAGTGCCAGCGTTTGTGGGGCTATGAATGGGGTTGCCTGGCTCATTAAAGAGCAGCAAGAGCTTTTGGTCCTGGCCCCTTTGCGGTGGGAGGAATCCCTGGACGTTCGCAATTGCTGAGCCTGCCGTGGGGTATACTCGGTGGCCCACGCAGAGAGTATTGGGCTTTTGGGAGGCTCTAGAAAGAGACAGCGCCAGCGTTTGTAGGGCTGTGAATGGGGTTGTGTGGCTACTGTAAGAGCAGCAAGAGCTTTTGGTCCTGGTCCCTTTGGGGTGGTAGGAATCCCTGGACATTCGCAATTGCTGAGCCTGCCGCCGGGTGTCCTCAGCAGCCCACGCAAATAGTGTTGAATTTTGGGAGGCTCTAGAAAGAGACAGCGCCAGCATTGGTGGGTCTGTGAGTGGGGTTTGCTTCGCTACTTGAAGAGCAGTAAGACCTTTTGGTCCTGTCCCCATTGGGGTGGGAGGAATCCCTGGACGTTCGCAATTGCTGAGCCTGCCTCAGGGTCTCCTCAGCGGCCCACGCAAACAGTGCTCTATTTTGGGAGCCTCTAGAAAGAGACAGTGCCAGTGTTCGTGGGGCTATGAATGGGGTTTGCCTGGCTACTTGAAGAGCAGCAAGAGCTTTTGGTCCTGGCCCCTTTGCGGTGGGAGGAATTCCTGGACGTTCGCAATTGCTGAGCCTGCCTCAGGGTGTCCTTAGCGGCCCACGCAAACAGTGATCTCTCTTGGGAGGCTCTAGAAAGAGACAGCACCAGCGTTGGTGGGTCTATGAATGGGGTTTCCCTCGCTACTTGAAGAGCAGCAAGAGCTTTTTGTCCTGGTCCCTTTGGGGTGGGAGGAATCCCTGGACGTTCGCAATTGCTGAGCCTGCCACCGGGTGTCCTCAGCGGCCCACGCAAAGAGTGTTCTCTTTTGGTAGGGTCTAGAAAGAGACAGTGCCAGTGTTTTTGGGGCTGTGAATGGGGTTTGCCTGGCTACTTGAAGAGCAGCAAGAGCTTTTGGTCCTGGCCCCTTTGCGGTGGGAGGAATCCCTGGACGTTCGCAATTGCTGAGCCTGCCTCAGGGTGTCCTCAGCAGCCCACGCAAATAGTGTTCAATTTTGGGAGGCACTAGAAAGAGACAGCATCAGCGTTTGTAGGGCTGGGAATGGGGTGTCCTGGCTACTTGAAGAGCAGTAAGAGCTTTTGGTCCTGGCCCCTTTGCGGTGGGAGGAATCCCTGGACGTTCGCAATTGCTGAGCCTGCCTCAGGGTGTCCTCAGCGGCCCACGCAACCAGTGTTCTCTTTTGGGAGGCTCTAGAAAGAGACAGTGCCAGCGTTCGTGGGGCTATGAATGGGGTTTGCCTCGCTACTTGAAGAGCAGCAAGAGCTTTTGGTCCTGGCCCCTTTGCGGTGGGAGGAATCCCTGGACGTTCGCAATTGCTGAGCCTGCCTCAGGGTGTACTCGGTGGCCCACGCAGATACTATTGGGTTTGGGAGGCTCTAGAAAGAGACAGCGCCAGCGTTGGTGGGTCTGTGAATGGGGTGTCCTGACTACTTGAAGAGCAGCAAGAGCTTTTGGTCCTGGCCCCTTTGCGGTGGGAGGAATCCCTGGGCGTTCGCAATTGCTGAGCCTGCCGCCGGGTGTCCTTAGCGGCCTACGCAAACAGTGTTCTCTTTTGGGAGGCTCTACTAAGAGACAGTGACAGTGTTCGTGGGGCTGTGAATGGAGTGTCCTGGCTACTTGAAGAGCAGCAAGACCTTTTGGTCCTGGAGCCTTTGGGGTGGCAGGAATCCCTGGACGTTCGCAATTGCTGAGCCTGCCTCCGGGTGTCCTCAGCGGCCCATGCAAACAGTTTTCTCTTTTGGGAGGCTCTAGAAAGAGACAGTGCCAGCGTTCGTGGGGCTATGAATGGGGTTTTCCTCGCTACTTGAAGAGCAGCAAGAGCTTTTGGTCCTGGCCCCTTTGCGGTGGGAGGAATTCCTGGACGTTCGCAATTGCTGATCCTGCCTCAGGGTGTACTCGGTGGACCACGTTGATACTATTGGGCTTTGGGAGGCTCTAGAAAGAGACAGCGCCAGCGTTGGTGGGTCTGTGAATGGGGTTGCCTGGCTACTTGAAGAGCAGCAAGAGCTTTTGGTCCTGGCCCCTTTGCGGTGGGAGGAATCCCTGGACGTTCGCAATTGCTGAGCCTGCCGCCGGGTGTCCTCAGCAGCCCACACAAATAGTGTTAAATTTTGGGAGGCTCTAGAAAGAGAAAGCGCCAGCGTTGGTGGGTCTGTGAATGGGGTTGCGTGGCTACTTGAAGAGCAGCAAGAGCTTTTGGTCCTGGCCCCTTTGCGGTGGGAGGAATCCCTGGACGTTCGCAATTGTTGATCCTGCCGCCGGGTGTCCTCAGCGGCCCACGCAAACAGTGTTCTCTTTTGGGAGGCTCTAGAATAAGACAGTGCCAGCGTTCGTGGGGCTGTGAATGGGGTTTGCCTGGCTACTTGAAGAGCAGCAAGAGCTTTTGGTCCTGGCCCCTTTGCGGTGGGAGGAATCCCTGGACATTCGCAATTGCTGAGCCTGCCGCCGGGTGTCCTCAGCGGCCCACGCAAAGAGTGTTCTCTTTTGGGAGGCTCTAGAAAGAGACAGTGCCAGTGTTTTTGGGGCTATGAATGGGGTTGCGTGGCTACTTGAAGAGCAGCAAGAGCTTTTGGTCCTGGCCCCTTTGTGGTGGGAGAAATCCCTGGACGTTCGCAATTGCTGAGCCTGCCGCCGGGTGTCCTCAGCAGCCCACGCAAATAGTGTTCTCTTTTGGGAGGCTCTAGAAAGAGACAGCACCAGCGTTGGTGGGTCTGTGAATGGGGTTGCCTGGCTAATTAAAGAGCAGCAAGACCTTTTGGTCCTGGCCCCTTTGCAGTGGGAGGAATCCCTGGACGTTCGCAATTGCTGAGCCTGCCGCCGGGTGTCCTCAGCAGCGCACGCAAACAGTGCTCTCTTTTGGGAGGCTCTAGAAAGAGACAGTGCCAGCGTCCGTGGGGCTATGAATGGGGTATGCCTCGCTACTTGAAGAGCAGCAAGAGCTTTTGGTCCTTGTCCCTTTGCCGTGGGAGTATCCCCTGGACGTTTGCAATTGCTGAGCCTGCCTCCGGGTATACTCGGCGGCCCAGGCAGATAGTATTGGGCTTTGGGAGGCACCAGAAAGAGACAGCGCCAGCGTTGGTGGGGCTGTGAATGGGGTTGCCTGGCTAATTAAAGAGCAGCAAGAGCTTTTGGTCCTGGCCCCTTTGCGGTGGGAGGAATCCCTGGACGTTCGCAATTGCTGAGCCTACCGCCGGGTGTCCTCAGCAGCGCACGCAAACAGTGCTCTCTTTTGGGAGGCTCTAGAAAGAGACAGCACCAGCGTTGGTGGGTCTATGAATGGGGTTTGTCTCGCTACTTGAAGAGCAGCAAGAGCTTTTGGTCCTGGTCCCTTTGGGGTGGGACGAATCCCTGGACGTTCGCAATTGCTGAGCCTGCCGCCGGGTGTCCTCAGCGGCCCACGCAAAGAGTGTTCTCTTTTGGTAGGGTCTAGAAAGAGACAGTGCCAGTGTTTTTGGGGCTGTGAATGGGGTTTGCCTGGCTACTTGAAGAGCAGCAAGAGCTTTTGGTCCTGGCCCCTTTGCGGTGGGAGGAATTCCTGGACGTTCGCAATTGCTGAGCCTGCCTCAGGGTGTCCTCAGCAGCCCACGCAAATAGTGTTCAATTTTGGGAGGCACTAGAAAGAGACAGCATCAGCGTTTGTAGGGCTGTGAATGGGGTGTCCTGGCTACTTGAAGAGCAGTAAGACCTTTTGGTCCTGGCCCCTTTGCGGTGGGAGGAATCCCTGGATGTTCGCAATTGCTGAGCCTGCCTCCGGGTGTCCTCAGCGGCCCACGCAAACAGCGTTCTCTTTTGGGAGGCTCTAGAAAGAGACAGTGCCAGCGTTCGTGGGGCTATGAATGGGGTTTGCCTCGCTACTTGAAGAGCAGCAAGAGCTTTTGGTCCTGGCCCCTTTGCGGTGGGAGGAATCCCTGGACGTTCGCAATTGCTGATCCTGCCTCAGGGTGTACTCGGTGGCCCACGCAGATACTATTGGGTTTGGGAGGCACTAGAAAGAGACAGCGCCAGCGTTGGTGGGGCTGTGAATGGGGTTGCCTGGCTACTTGAAGAGCAGCAAGAGCTTTTGGTCCTGGCCCCTTTGCGGTGGGAGGAATCCCTGGACGTTCGCAATTGTTGATCCTGCCTCAGGGTGTCCTCAGCGGCCCACGCAAACAGTGATATCTTTTGGGAGGCTCTAGAAAGAGACAGCACCAGCGTTGGTGGGGCTATGAATGGGGTTTGCCTCGCTACTTGAAGAGCAGCAAGAGCTTTTGGTCCTGGCCCCTTTGCGGTGGGAGGAATCCCTGGACGTTCGCAATTGCTGAGCCTGCCAACGGGTGTCCTCAGCGGCCCATGCAAACAGTTTTCTCTTTTGGGAGGCTCTAGAAAGAGACAGTGCCAGCGTTCGTGGGGCTATGAATGGGGTTTGCCTGGCTACTTGAAGAGCAGCAAGAGCTTTTGGTCCTGGCCCCTTTGCGGTGGGAGGAATCCCTGGACGTTCACAATTGCTGAGCCTGCCGCCGGGTGTACTAGGTGGCCCACGCAGATATTACTGGGCTTTTGGAGGCACTAGAAAGAGACAGCGCCAGCGTTTGTAGGGCTGTGAATGGGGTGGCCTGTCTAATTAAAGAGCAGCAAGAGCTTTTGGTCCTGGCCCCTTTGCGGTGGGAGGAATCCCTGGACGTTCGCAATTGCTGAGCCTGCCGCCGGGTCTCCTCAGCAGCGCGCGCAAACAATGCTCTCTTTTGGGAGGCTCTAGAAAGAGACAGTGCCAGCGTTCGTGGGGCTATGAATGGGGTTGCGTGGCTACTTGAAGAGCAGCAAGAGCTTTTGGTCCTGGCCCCTTTGCGGTGGGAGAAATCCCTGGACGTTCGCAATTGCTGAGCCTGCCGCCGGGTGTCCTCAGCAGCCCAGGCAAATAGTGTTCTCTTTTGGGAGGCTCTAGAAAGAGACAGCACCAGCGTTGGTGGGTCTGTGAATGGGGTTGCCTGGCTACTTGAAGAGCAGTAAGAGCTTTTGGTCCTGGCCCCTTTGCGGTGGGAGGAATCCCTGGATGTTCGCAATTGCTGAGCCTGCCGCCGGGTGTCCTCAGCAGCGCACGCAAACAGTGCTCTCTTTTGGGAGGCTCTAGAAAGAGACAGTGCCAGCGTTCGTGGGGCTATGAATGGGGTATGCCTCGCTACTTGAAGAGCAGCAAGAGCTTTTGGTCCTTGTCCCTTTGCCGTGGGAGTATCCCCTGGACGTTTGCAATTGCTGAGCCTGCCTCCGGGTATACTCGGCGGCCCAGGCAGATAGTATTGGGCTTTGGGAGGCACCAGGAAGAGACAGTGCCAGTGTTTTTGGGGCTGTGAATGGGGTTGCCTGGCTACTTGAAGAGCAGCAAGAGCTTTTGGTCCTGGCCCCTTTGCGGTGGGAGGAATCCCTGGACGTTCGCAATTGCTGAGCCTGCCTCAGGGTGTCCTCAGCGTCCACGCAAACAGTGTTCTCTTTTGGTAGGGTCTAGAAAGAGACAGTGCCAGTGTTCGTGGGGCTATGAATGGGGTTTGCCTCGCCACTTGAACAGCAGCAAGAGCTTTTGGTCCTGGCCCCTTTGCGGTGGGAGGAATCCCTGGACGTTCGCAATTGCTGAGCCTGCCAACGGGTGCCCTCAGCAGCCCACCAAATAGTGTTCATTTTTGGGAGGCTCTAGAAAGAGACAGCGCCAGCGTTTGTAGGGCTGTGAATGGGGTGTCCTGTCTACTTGAAGAGCAGTAAGAGCTTTTGGTCCTGGTCCCTTTGCCGTGGGAGGAATCCCTGGACGTTTGCAATTGCTGAGCCTGCCTCCGGGTGTACTCGGTGGCCCACGCAGATAGTATTGGGCTTTGGGAGGCACTAGAAAGAGACAGCGCCAGCGTTTGTAGGGCTGTGAATGGGCTTGCCTGGCTACTTGAAGAGCAGTAAGACCTTTTGGTCCTGGCCCCTTTGCGGTGGGAGGAATCCCTGGACGTTCGCAATTGCTGAGCCTGCCGCCGGGTGTCCTCAGCAGCGCGCGCAAACAATGCTCTCTTTTGGGAGGCTCTAGAAAGAGACAGTGCCAGCGTTCGTGGGGCTATGAATGGGGTTGCGTGGCTACTTGAAGAGCAGCAAGAGCTTTTGGTCCTGGCCCCTTTGCGGTGGGAGAAATCCCTGGACGTTCGCAATTGCTGAGCCTGCCGCCGGGTGTCCTCAGCGGCCCACGCAAACAGTGTTCTCTTTTGGGAGGCTCTAGAAAGAGACAGCACCAGCGTTTGTAGGGCTGTGAATGGGGTTGCCTGGCTACTTGAAGAGCAGTAAGAGCTTTTGGTCCTGGCCCCTTTGCGGTGGGAGGAATCCCTGGACGTTCGCAATTGCTGAGCTGGGCTCCGGGTGTACTCGGCTCCGCAGGCAGATAATATTGGAGTTTGGGAGGCTCTAGAAAGAGACAGCACCAGCGTTGGTGGGGCTGTGAATGGGGTGTCCTGGCTACTTGAAGAGCAGCAAGAGCTTTTGGTCCTGGCCCCTTTGCGGTGGGAGGAATCCCTGGACGTTCGCAATTGCTGAGCCTTCCTCAGGGTGTCCTCAGCGGCCCACGCAAACAGTGATATCTTTTGGGAGGCTCTAGAAAGAGATAGCACCAGCGTTGGTGGGGCTATAAATGGGGTTTGCCTCGCTACTTGAAGAGCAGCAAGAGCTTTTGGTCCTGGCCCCTTTGCGGTGGGAGGAATCCCTGGACGTTCGCAATTGCTGAGCCTGCCGCCGGGTGTCCTCAGCGGCCCACGCAAACAGTGTTCTCTTTTGGGAGGCTCTAGAAAGAGACAGTGCCAGTGTTCGTGGGGCTATGAATGGGGTTTGCCTCGCTACTTGAAGAGCAGCAAGAGCTTTTGGTCCTGGCCCCTTTGCGGTGGGAGGAATCCCTGGACGTTCGCAATTGCTGAGCCTGCCTCCTGGTATACTCGGCGGCCCACGCAGATAGTATTGGGCTTTGGGAGGCACCAGAAAGAGACAGCGCCAGCGTTTGTAGGGCTGTGAATGGGGTGGCCTGGCTAATGAAAGAGCAGCAAGAGCTTTTGGTCCTGGCCCCTTTGCGGTGGGAGGAATCCCTGGACGTTCGCAATTGCTGAGCCTGCCGCCGGGTGTCCTCAGTGGCCCACGCAAACAGTGTTCTCTTTTGGGAGGGTATAGAAAGAGACAGTGCCAGCGTTCGTGGGGCTGTGAATGGGGTTTTCCTGGCTACTTGAAGAGCAGCAAGAGCTTTTGGTCCTGGCCCCTTTGCGGTGGGAGGAATCCCTGGACGTTCGCAATTGCTGAGCCTGCCTCCTGGTGTACTCGGCGGCCCACGCAGATAGTACTGGGCTTTGGGAGGCACCAGGAAGAGACAGCGCCAGTGTTTTTGGGGCTGTGAATGGGGTTGCGTGGCTACTTGAAGAGCAGTAAGAGCTTTTGGTCCTGGCCCCTTTGCGGTGGGAGGAATCCCTGGACGTTCGCAATTGCTGAGCTGGCCTCCTGGAGTACTCGGCTCCGCAGGCAGATAATATTGGAGTTTGGGAGGCTCTAGAAAGAGACAGCACCAGCATTGGTGGGGCTGTGAATGGGGTTGCCTGGCTACTTGAAGAGCAGCAAGAGCTTTTGGTCCTGGCCCCTTTGGGGTGGGAGGAATCCCTGGACGTTCGCAATTGCTGAGCCTGCCTCAGGGTGTCCTCAGCGTCCCACGCAAAGAGTGTTCTCTTTTGGGAGGCTCTAGAAAGAGACAGTGCCAGTGTTCGTGGGGCTATGAATGGGGTTTGCCTCGCTATTTGAAGAGCAGCAAGAGCTTTTGGTCCTGGCCCCTTTGCGGTGGGAGGAATTCCTGGACGTTCGCAATTGCTGATCCTGCCTCAGGGTGTCGTCAGCGGCCCACGCAAATAGTGTTAAATTTTGGGAGGCTCTAGAAAGAGGCAGTGACATTGTTCGTGGGGCTATGAATGGGGTTTGCCTGGCTACTTGAAGAGCAGCAAGAGCTTTTGGTCCTGGCCCCTTTGCGGTGGGAGGAATTCCTGGACGTTCGCAATTGCTGAGCCTGCCTCAGGGTGTCCTTAGCGTCCCACGCAAATAGTGTTCTCTTTTGGGAGGCTCTAGAAAGAGACAGCACCAGCGTTGGTGGGTCTGTGAATGGGGTGTCCTGACTACTTGAAGAGCAGCAAGAGCTTTTGGTCCTGGCCCCTTTGCGGTGGGAGGAATCCCTGGACGTTCGCAATTGCTGAGCCTGCCTCCGGGTGTCCTCAGCGGCCCACGCAAACAGTGTTCTCTTTTGGGAGGCTCTAGAAAGAGACAGTGCCAGTGTTCGTGGGGCTATGAATGGGGTTTGCCTCGCTACTTGAAGAGCAGCAAGAGCTTTTGGTCCTGGCCCCTTTGCGGTGGGAGGAATCCCTGGACATTCGAAATTGCTGAGCCTGCCGCCGGGTGTCCTCAGCGGCCCACGCAAACAGTGTTCTCTTTTGGGAGGCTCTAGAAAGAGACAGCACCAGCGTTGGTAGGGCTATGAATGGGGTTTGCCTCGCTACTTGAAGAGCAGCAAGAGCTTTTGGTCCTGGCCCCTTTGCGGTGGGAGGAATCCCTGGACGTTCGCAATTGCTGAGCCTGCCGCCGGGTGTCCTCAGCGGCCCACGCAAAGAGTGTTCTCTTTTGGTAGGGTCTAGAAAGAGACAGTGCCAGTGTTTTTGGGGCTGTGAATGGGGTTTGCCTGGCTACTTGAAGAGCAGCAAGACCTTTTGGTCCTGGCCCCTTTGCGGTGGGAGGAATCCCTGGACGTTCGCAATTGCTGAGCTGGGCTCTGGGTGTACTCGGCGGCCCATGCAGATAGTATTGGGCTTTGGGAGGCACCAGGAAGAGACAGCGCCAGTGTTTTTGGGGCTGTGAATGGGGTTGCCTGGCTACTTGAAGAGCAGCAAGAGCTTTTCGTCCTGGCCCCTTTGCGGTGGGAGGAATCCCTGGACGTTCGCAATTGCTGAGCTGGGCTCCGGGTGTACTCGGCTCCGCAGGCAGATAATATTGGAGTTTGGGAGGCTCTAGAAAGAGACAGCACCAGCGTTGGTGGGGCTGTGAATGGGGTTGCCTGGCTACTTGAAGAGCAGCAAGAGCTTTTGGTCCTGGCCCCTTTGCGGTGGGAGGAATCCCTGGACGTTCGCAATTGCTGAGCCTGCCGCCGGGTGTCCTCAGCGGCCCACGCAAACAGTGTTCTCTTTTGGGAGGCTCTAGAAAGAGACAGCACCAGCGTTGGTGGGGCTATGAATGGGGTTTGCCTCGCTACTTGAAGAGCAGCAAGAGCTTTTGGTCCTGGCCCCTTTGCGGTGGGAGGAATCCCTGGACGTTCGCAATTGCTGAGCCTGCCGCCGGGTGTCCTCAGCGGCCCACGCAAACAGTGTTCTCTTTTGGGAGGCTCTAGAAAGAGACAGTGCCAGTGTTCGTGGGGCTATGAATGGGGTTTGCCTGGCTACTTGAAGAGCAGCAAGAGCTTCTCGTCCTGGCCCCTTTGCGGTGGTAGGAATGCCTGGACGTTCGCAACTGCTGAGCCTGCCTCCTGGTATACTCGGCGGCCCACGCAGATAGTATTGGGCTTTGGGAGGCACCAGAAAGAGACAGCGCCAGCGTTTGTAGGGCTGTGAATGGGGTGGCCTGGCTAATTAAAGAGCAGCAAGAGATTTTGGTCCTGGCCCCTTTGCGGTGGGAGGAATCCCTGGACGTTCGCAATTGCTGAGCCTGCCGCCGGGTGTCCTCAGCGGCCCACGCAAACAGTGTTCTCTTTTGGGAGGGTCTAGAAAGAGACAGTGCCAGCGTTCGTGGGGCTGTGAATGGGGTTGCGTGGCTACTTGAAGAGCAGCAAGAGCTTTTGGTCCTGGCCCCTTTGCGGTGGGAGGAATCCCTGGACGTTCGCAATTGCTGAGCCTGCCTCCTGGTGTACTCGGCGGCCCACGCAGATAGTACTGGGCTTTGGGAGGCACCAGGAAGAGACAGCACCAGTGTTTTTGGGGCTGTGAATGGGGTTGCCTGGCTAATGAAAGAGCAGCAAGAGCTTTTGGTCCTGGCCCCTTTGCAGTGGGAGGAATCCCTGGACGTTCGCGATTGTTGATCCTGCCTCAGGGTGTCCTCAGCGTCCCACGCAAAGAGTGTTCTCTTTTGGGAGGCTCTAGAAAGAGACAGTGAAATTGTTCGTGGGGCTATGAATGGGGTTTGCCTCGCTACTTGAAGAGCAGCAAGAGCTTTTGGTCCTGGCCCCTTTGCGGTGGGAGGAATCCCTGGACGTTCGCAATTGCTGAGCCTGCCTCAGGGTGTCCTCAGCGGCCCACGCAAATAGTGTTAAATTTTGGGAGGCTCTAGAAAGAGACAGTGACATTGTTCGTGGGGCTATGAATGGGGTTTGCCTGGCTACTTGAAGAGCAGCAAGAGCTTTTGGTCCTGGCCCCTTTGGGGTGGGAGGAATCCCTGGACATTCGCAATTGCTGAGCTGGGCTCCGGGTGTACTCGACTCCGCAGGCAGAGAATATTGGAGTTTGGGGGGTTCTAGAAAGAGACAGCACCAGCGTTGGTGGGTCTGTGAATGGGGTGTCCTGACTACTTGAAGAGCAGCAAGAGCTTTTGGTCCTGGCCCCTTTGCGGTGGGAGGAATCCCTGGACGTTCGCAATTGCTGAGCCTGCCTCCGGGTGTCCTCAGCGGCCCACGCAAACAGTGTTCTCTTTTGGGAGGCTCTAGAAAGAGACAGCACCAGCGTTGGTAGGGCTATGAATGGGGTTTGCCTCGCTACTTGAAGAGCAGCAAGAGCTTTTGGTCCTGGCCCCTTTGCGGTGGGAGGAATCCCTGGACGTTCGCAATTGCTGAGCCTGCCGCCGGGTGTCCTCAGCGGCCCACGCAAAGAGTGTTCTCTTTTGGTAGGGTCTAGAAAGAGACAGTGCCAGTGTTTTTGGGGCTGTGAATGGGGTTTGCCTGGCTACTTGAAGAGCAGCAAGACCTTTTGGTCCTGGCCCCTTTGCGGTGGGAGGAATCCCTGGACGTTCGCAATTGCTGAGCTGGGCTCTGGGTGTACTCGGCGGCCCATGCAGATAGTATTGGGCTTTGGGAGGCACCAGGAAGAGACAGCGCCAGTGTTTTTGGGGCTGTGAATGGGGTTGCCTGGCTACTTGAAGAGCAGCAAGAGCTTTTCGTCCTGGCCCCTTTGCGGTGGGAGGAATCCCTGGACGTTCGCAATTGCTGAGCTGGGCTCCGGGTGTACTCGGCTCCGCAGGCAGATAATATTGGAGTTTGGGAGGCTCTAGAAAGAGACAGCACCAGCGTTGGTGGGGCTGTGAATGGGGTTGCCTGGCTACTTGAAGAGCAGCAAGAGCTTTTGGTCCTGGCCCCTTTGCGGTGGGAGGAATCCCTGGACGTTCGCAATTGCTGAGCCTGCCTCAGGGTGTCCTCAGCAGCCCACGCAACCAGTGTTTTCTTTTGGGAGGCTCTAGAAAGAGACAGCACCAGCGTTGGTAGGGCTATGAATGGGGTTTGCCTCGCTACTTGAAGAGCAGCAAGAGCTTTTGGTCCTAGCCCCTTTGCGGTGGGAGGAATCCCTGGACGTTCGCAATTGCTGAGCCTGCCTCAGGGTGTCCTCAGCGGCCCACGCAAACAGTGTTCTCTTTTGGGAGGCTCTAGAAAGAGACAGTGCCAGCGTTCGTGGGGCTATGAATGGGGTTTGCCTCGCTACTTGAAGAGTAGCAAGAGCTTTTGGTCGAGGCCCCTTTGCGGTGGGAGGAATCCCTGGACGTTCGCAATTGCTGATCCTGCCTCAGGGTGTACTCGGTGGCTCACGCAGATAGTATTGGGCTTTGAGAGGCACTAGAAAGAAGCAGCGCCAGCGTTGGTGGGTCTGTGAATGGGGTGTCCTGACTGATTGAAGAGCAGCAAGAGCTCTTGGTCCTGGCCCCTTTGCGGTGGGAGGAATCCCTGGACGTTCGCAATTGCTGAGCCTGCCTCCGGGTGTACTCGGTGGCCCACGCAGATAGTATTGGGCTTTTGGAGACACTAGAAAGAGACAGCGCCAGCGTTTGTAGGGCTGTGAATGGGGTTGCGTGGCTACTTGAAGAGCAGCAAGAGCTTTTGGTCCTGGCCCCTTTGGGGTGGGAGGAATCCCTGGACATTCGCAATTGCTGAGCTGGGCTCCGGGTGTACTCGGCTCCGCAGGCAGAGAATATTGGATTTTGGGAGGCTCTAGAAAGAGACAGCACCAGCGTTGGTGGGGCTATGAATGCGGTTTGCCTGGCTACTTGAAGAGCAGCAAGAGCTTTTGGTCCTGGCCCCTTTGCGGTGGGAGGAATCCCTGGACGTTCGCAATTGCTGAGCCTGCCTCAGGGTGTTCTTGGCGGCCCACGCAAACAGTGCTCTCTTTTGGGAGGCTCTAGAAAGAGACAGCACCAGCGTTGGTGGGTCTGTGAATGGGGTGTCCTGACTACTTGAAGAGCAGCAAGAGCTTTTGGTCGAGGCCCCTTTGGGGTGGGAGGAATCCCTGGACGTTCACAATTGCTGAGCCTGCCTCCGGGTGTCCTCAGCGTCCCACGCAAAGAGTGTTCTCTTTTGGGAGGCTCTAGAAAGAGACAGTGAAATTGTTCGTGGGGCTATGAATGGGGTTTGCCTCGCTATTTGAAGAGCAGCAAGAGCTTTTGGTTCTGGCCCCTTTGCGGTGGGAGGAATCCCTGGACGTTCGCAATTGCTGAGCCTGCCGCCGGGTGTCCTCAGCGCCCACGCAAAGAATGTTCTCTTTTGGGAGGCTCTAGAAAGAGACAGTGCCAGTGTTTTTGGGGCTGTGAATGGGGTTTGCCTGGCTACTTGAAGAGCAGCAAGAGCTTTTGGTCCTGGCCCCTTTGCGGTGGGAGGAATCCCTGGACGTTCGCAATTGCTGAGCCTGCCGCCGGGTGTCCTCAGCAGCCCACGCAAATAGTGTTCAATTTTGGGAGGCTCTAGAAAGAGACAGCACCAGCGTTGGTGGGTCTGTGAATGGGGTGTCCTGGCTACTTGAAGAGCAGTAAGAGCTTTTGGTCCTGGCCCCTTTGCGGTGGGAGGAATCCCTGGACGTTCGCAATTGCTGAGCCTGCCTCCGGGTGTCCTCAGCGGCCCACGCAAACAGTGTTCTCTTTTGGGAGGCTCTAGACAGAGACAGCGCCAGCGTTGGTGGGTCTGTGATTGGGGTGTCCTGACTACTTGAAGAGCAGCAAGAGCTTTTGGTCCTGGCCCCTTTGCGGTGGGAGGAATTCCTGGACGTTCGCAATTGCTGAGCCTGCCTCAGGGTGTCCTCAGCGGCCCACGCAAATAGTGTTAAATTTTGGGAGGCTCTAGAAAGAGATAGTGACATTGTTCGTGGGGCTATGAATGGGGTTTGCCTGGCTACTTGAAGAGCAGCAAGAGCTTTTGGTCCTGGCCCCTTTGCGGTGGGAGGAATTCCTGGACGTTCGCAATTGCTGAGCCTGCCTCAGGGTGTCCTTAGCGTCCCACGCAAATAGTGTTCTCTTTTGGGAGGCTCTAGAAAGAGACAGCACCAGCGTTGGTGGGTCTGTGAATGGGGTGTCCTGACTACTTGAAGAGCAGCAAGAGCTTTTGGTCCTGGCCCCTTTGCGGTGGGAGGAATCCCTGGACGTTCGCAATTGCTGAGCCTGCCTCCGGGTGTCCTCAGCGGCCCACGCAAACAGTGTTCTCTTTTGGGAGGCTCTAGAAAGAGACAGTGCCAGTGTTCGTGGGGCTATGAATGGGGTTTGCCTCGCTACTTGAAGAGCAGCAAGAGCTTTTGGTCCTGGCCCCTTTGCGGTGGGAGGAATCCCTGGACATTCGAAATTGCTGAGCCTGCCGCCGGGTGTCCTTAGCGGCCCACGCAAACAGTGATATCTTTTGGGAGGCTCTAGAAAGAGACAGCACCAGCGTTGGTAGGGCTATGAATGGGGTTTGCCTCGCTACTTGAAGAGCAGCAAGAGCTTTTGGTCCTGGCCCCTTTGCGGTGGGAGGAATCCCTGGACGTTCGCAATTGCTGAGCCTGCCGCCGGGTGTCCTCAGCGGCCCACGCAAAGAGTGTTCTCTTTTGGTAGGGTCTAGAAAGAGACAGTGCCAGTGTTTTTGGGGCTGTGAATGGGGTTTGCCTGGCTACTTGAAGAGCAGCAAGACCTTTTGGTCCTGGCCCCTTTGCGGTGGGAGGAATCCCTGGACGTTCGCAATTGCTGAGCTGGGCTCTGGGTGTACTCGGCGGCCCATGCAGATAGTATTGGGCTTTGGGAGGCACCAGGAAGAGACAGCGCCAGTGTTTTTGGGGCTGTGAATGGGGTTGCCTGGCTACTTGAAGAGCAGCAAGAGCTTTTCGTCCTGGCCCCTTTGCGGTGGGAGGAATCCCTGGACGTTCGCAATTGCTGAGCTGGGCTCCGGGTGTACTCGGCTCCGCAGGCAGATAATATTGGAGTTTGGGAGGCTCTAGAAAGAGACAGCACCAGCGTTGGTGGGGCTGTGAATGGGGTTGCCTGGCTACTTGAAGAGCAGCAAGAGCTTTTGGTCCTGGCCCCTTTGCGGAGGGAGGAATCCCTGGACGTTCGCAATTGTTGATCCTGCCTCAGGGTGTCCTCAGCGGCCCACGCAACCAGTGTTCTCTTTTGGGAGGCTCTAGAAAGAGACAGTGCCAGTGTTCGTGGGGCTATGAATGGGGTTTGCCTGGCTACTTGAAGAGCAGCAAGAGCTTTTGGTCCTGGCCCCTTTGCGGTGGTAGGAATGCCTGGACGTTCGCAATTGCTGAGCCTGCCTCCTGGTATACTCGGCGGCCCACGCAGATAGTATTGGGCTTTGGGAGGCACCAGAAAGAGACAGCGCCAGCGTTTGTAGGGCTGTGAATGGGGTGGCCTGGCTAATGAAAGAGCAGCAAGAGCTTTTGGTCCTGGCCCCTTTGCGGTGGGAGGAATCCCTGGACGTTCGCAATTGCTGAGCCTGCCGCCGGGTGTCCTCAGCGGCCCACGCAAACAGTGTTCTCTTTTGGGAGGGTCTAGAAAGAGACAGTGCCAGCGTTCGTGGGGCTATGAATGGGGTTTGCCTGGCTACTTGAAGAGCAGCAAGAGCTTTTGGTCCTGGCCCCTTTGCGGTGGGAGGAATCCCTGGACGTTCGCAATTGCTGAGCCTGCCTCCTGGTGTACTCGGCGGCCCACGCAGATATTACTGGGCTTTGGGAGGCACCAGGAAGAGACAGCACCAGTGTTTTTGGGGCTGTGAATGGGGTTGCCTGGCTAATGAAAGAGCAGCAAGAGCTTTTGGTCCTGGCCCCTTTGCAGTGGGAGGAATCCCTGGACGTTCGCAATTGTTGATCCTGCCTCAGGGTGTCCTCAGCGTCCCACGCAAAGAGTGTTCTCTTTTGGGAGGCTCTAGAAAGAGACAGTGAAATTGTTCGTGGGGCTATGAATGGGGTTTGCCTCGCTACTTGAAGAGCAGCAAGAGCTTTTGGTCCTGGCCCCTTTGCGGTGGGAGGAATCCCTGGACGTTCGCAATTGCTGAGCCTGCCTCAGGGTGTCCTCAGCGGCCCACGCAAATAGTGTTAAATTTTGGGAGGCTCTAGAAAGAGACAGTGCCATTGTTCGTGGGGCTATGAATGGGGTTTGCCTGGCTACTTGAAGAGCAGCAAGAGCTTTTGGTCCTGGCCCCTTTGGGGTGGGAGGAATCCCTGGACATTCGCAATTGCTGAGCTGGGCTCCGGGTGTACTCGACTCCGCAGGCAGAGAATATTGGAGTTTGGGGGGCTCTAGAAAGAGACAGCACCAGCGTTGGTGGGTCTGCGAATGGGGTGTCCTGACTACTTGAAGAGCAGCAAGAGCTTTTGGTCCTGGCCCCTTTGCGGTGGGAGGAATCCCTGGACGTTCGCAATTGCTGAGCCTGCCTCCGGGTGTCCTCAGCAGCCCACGCAAACAGTGTTCTCTTTTGGGAGGCTCTAGAAAGAGACAGTGCCAGTGTTCGTGGGGCTATGAATGGGGTTTGCCTCGCTACTTGAAGAGCAGCAAGAGCTTTTGGTCCTGGCCCCTTTGCGGTGGGAGGAATCCCTGGACATTCGAAATTGCTGAGCCTGCCGCCGGGTGTCCTTAGCGGCCCACGCAAACAGTGATATCTTTTGGGAGGCTCTAGAAAGAGACAGCACCAGCGTTGGTAGGGCTATGAATGGGGTTTGCCTCGCTACTTGAAGAGCAGCAAGAGCTTTTGGTCCTGGCCCCTTTGTGGTGGGAGGAATCCCTGGACGTTCGCAATTGCTGAACCTCCCGCCGGGTGTCCTCAGCGGCCCACGCAAAGAGTGTTCTCTTTTGGTAGGGTCTAGAAAGAGACAGTGCCAGTGTTTTTGGGGCTGTGAATGGGGTTTGCCTGGCTACTTGAAGAGCAGCAAGACCTTTTGGTCCTGGCCCCTTTGGGGTGGGAGGAATCCCTGGACGTTTGCAATTGCTGAGCCTGCCTCCAGGTATACTCGGCGGCCCACGCAGATAGTATTGGGCTTTGGGAGGCACCAGAAAGAGACAGCGCCAGCGTTTGTAGGGCTGTGAATGGGGTTGCCTGGCTAATGAAAGAGCAGCAAGAGCTTTTGGTCCTGGCCCCTTTGCAGTGGGAGGAATCCCCGGACGTTCGCAATTGCTGAGCCTGCCGCCGGGTGTCCTCAGCGGCCCACGCAAACAGTGTTCTCTTTTGGGAGGCTCTAGAAAGAGACAGTGCCAGTGTTCGTGGGGCTATGAATGGGGTTTGCCTGGCTACTTGAAGAGCAGCAAGAGCTTTTGGTCCTGGCCCCTTTGCGGTGGTAGGAATGCCTGGACGTTCGCAATTGCTGAGCCTGCCTCAGGGTGTCCTCAGCAGCCCACGCAACCAGTGTTTTCTTTTGGGAGGCTCTAGAAAGAGACAGCACCAGCGTTGGTAGGGCTATGAATGGGGTTTGCCTCGCTACTTGAAGAGCAGCAAGAGCTTTTGGTCCTAGCCCCTTTGCGGTGGGAGGAATCCCTGGACGTTCGCAATTGCTGAGCCTGCCTCAGGGTGTCCTCAGCGGCCCACGCAAACAGTGTTCTCTTTTGGGAGGCTCTAGAAAGAGACAGTGCCAGCGTTCGTGGGGCTATGAATGGGGTTTGCCTCGCTACTTGAAGAGTAGCAAGAGCTTTTGGTCGAGGCCCCTTTGCGGTGGGAGGAATCCCTGGACGTTCGCAATTGTTGATCCTGCCTCAGGGTGTACTCGGTGGCTCACGCAGATAGTATTGGGCTTTGAGAGGAACTAGAAAGAGGCAGCGCCAGCGTTGGTGGGTCTGTGAATGGGGTGTCCTGACTGATTGAAGAGCAGCAAGAGCTTTTGGTCCTGGCCCCTTTGCGGTGGGAGGAATCCCTGGACGTTCGCAATTGCTGAGCCTGCCTCCGGGTGTACTCGGTGGCCCACGCAGATAGTATTGGGCTTTTGGAGACACTAGAAAGAGACAGCGCCAGCGTTTGTAGGGCTGTGAATGGGGTTGCGTGGCTCCTTGAAGAGCAGCAAGAGCTTTTGGTCCTGGCCCCTTTGGGGTGGGAGGAATCCCTGGACATTTGCAATTGCTGAGCTGGGCTCCGGGTGTACTCGACTCCGCAGGCAGAGAATATTGGAGTTTGGGGGGCTCTAGAAAGAGACAGCACCAGCGTTGGTGGGTCTGCGAATGGGGTGTCCTGACTACTTGAAGAGCAGCAAGAGCTTTTGGTCCTGGCCCCTTTGCGGTGGGAGGAATCCCTGGACGTTCGCAATTGCTGAGCCTGCCTCCGGGTGTCCTCAGCAGCCCACGCAAACAGTGTTCTCTTTTGGGAGGCTCTAGAAAGAGACAGTGCCAGTGTTCGTGGGGCTATGAATGGGGTTTGCCTCGCTACTTGAAGAGCAGCAAGAGCTTTTGGTCCTGGCCCCTTTGCGGTGGGAGGAATCCCTGGACATTCGAAATTGCTGAGCCTGCCGCCGGGTGTCCTTAGCGGCCCACGCAAACAGTGATATCTTTTGGGAGGCTCTAGAAAGAGACAGCACCAGCGTTGGTAGGGCTATGAATGGGGTTTGCCTCGCTACTTGAAGAGCAGCAAGAGCTTTTGGTCCTGGCCCCTTTGTGGTGGGAGGAATCCCTGGACGTTCGCAATTGCTGAACCTCCCGCCGGGTGTCCTCAGCGGCCCACGCAAAGAGTGTTCTCTTTTGGTAGGGTCTAGAAAGAGACAGTGCCAGTGTTTTTGGGGCTGTGAATGGGGTTTGCCTGGCTACTTGAAGAGCAGCAAGACCTTTTGGTCCTGGCCCCTTTGGGGTGGGAGGAATCCCTGGACGTTTGCAATTGCTGAGCCTGCCTCCAGGTATACTCGGCGGCCCACGCAGATAGTATTGGGCTTTGGGAGGCACCAGAAAGAGACAGCGCCAGCGTTTGTAGGGCTGTGAATGGGGTTGCCTGGCTAATGAAAGAGCAGCAAGAGCTTTTGGTCCTGGCCCCTTTGCAGTGGGAGGAATCCCCGGACGTTCGCAATTGCTGAGCCTGCCGCCGGGTGTCCTCAGCGGCCCACGCAAACAGTGTTCTCTTTTGGGAGGCTCTAGAAAGAGACAGTGCCAGTGTTCGTGGGGCTATGAATGGGGTTTGCCTGGCTACTTGAAGAGCAGCAAGAGCTTTTGGTCCTGGCCCCTTTGCGGTGGTAGGAATGCCTGGACGTTCGCAATTGCTGAGCCTGCCTCAGGGTGTCCTCAGCAGCCCACGCAACCAGTGTTTTCTTTTGGGAGGCTCTAGAAAGAGACAGCACCAGCGTTGGTAGGGCTATGAATGGGGTTTGCCTCGCTACTTGAAGAGCAGCAAGAGCTTTTGGTCCTAGCCCCTTTGCGGTGGGAGGAATCCCTGGACGTTCGCAATTGCTGAGCCTGCCTCAGGGTGTCCTCAGCGGCCCACGCAAACAGTGTTCTCTTTTGGGAGGCTCTAGAAAGAGACAGTGCCAGCGTTCGTGGGGCTATGAATGGGGTTTGCCTCGCTACTTGAAGAGTAGCAAGAGCTTTTGGTCGAGGCCCCTTTGCGGTGGGAGGAATCCCTGGACGTTCGCAATTGTTGATCCTGCCTCAGGGTGTACTCGGTGGCTCACGCAGATAGTATTGGGCTTTGAGAGGCACTAGAAAGAGGCAGCGCCAGCGTTGGTGGGTCTGTGAATGGGGTGTCCTGACTGATTGAAGAGCAGCAAGAGCTTTTGGTCCTGGCCCCTTTGCGGTGGGAGGAATCCCTGGACGTTCGCAATTGCTGAGCCTGCCTCCGGGTGTACTCGGTGGCCCACGCAGATAGTATTGGGCTTTTGGAGACACTAGAAAGAGACAGCGCCAGCGTTTGTAGGGCTGTGAATGGGGTTGCGTGGCTACTTGAAGAGCAGCAAGAGCTTTTGGTCCTGGCCCCTTTGGGGTGGGAGGAATCCCTGGACATTCGCAATTGCTGAGCTGGGCTCCGGGTGTACTCGGCTCCGCAGGCAGAGAATATTGGAGTTTGGGAGGCTCTAGAAAGAGACAGCACCAGCGTTGGTGGGGCTATGAATGCGGTTTGCCTGGCTACTTGAAGAGCAGCAAGAGCTTTTGGTCCTGGCCCCTTTGCGGTGGGAGGAATCCCTGGACGTTCGCAATTGCTGAGCCTGCCTCAGGGTGTTCTTGGCGGCCCACGCAACCAGTGTTCTCTTTTGGGAGGCTCTAGACAGAGACAGCGCCAGCGTTGGTGGGTCTGTGAATGGGGTGTCCTGACTACTTGAAGAGCAGCAAGAGCTTTTGGTCGAGGCCCCTTTGGGGTGGGAGGAATCCCTGGACGTTCACAATTGCTGAGCCTGCCGCCGGGTGTCCTCAGCGTCCCACGCAAAGAGTGTTCTCTTTTGGGAGGCTCTAGAAAGAGACAGTGAAATTGTTCGTGGGGCTATGAATGGGGTTTGCCTCGCTATTTGAAGAGCAGCAAGAGCTTTTGGTTCTGGCCCCTTTGCGGTGGGAGGAATCCCTGGACGTTCGCAATTGCTGAGCCTGCCGCCGGGTGTCCTCAGCGCCCACGCAAAGAATGTTCTCTTTTGGGAGGCTCTAGAAAGAGACAGTGCCAGTGTTTTTGGGGCTGTGAATGGGGTTTGCCTGGCTACTTGAAGAGCAGCAAGAGCTTTTGGTCCTGGCCCCTTTGCGGTGGGAGGAATCCCTGGACGTTCGCAATTGCTGAGCCTGCCGCCGGGTGTCCTCAGCAGCCCATGCAAATAGTGTTCAATTTTGGGAGGCTCTAGAAAGAGACAGCACCAGCGTTGGTGGGTCTGTGAATGGGATTGCCTGGCTACTTGAAGAGCAGTAAGAGCTTTTGGTCCTGGCCCCTTTGCGGTGGGAGGAATCCCTGGACGTTCGCAATTGCTGAGCCTGCCTCCGGGTGTCCTCAGCGGCCCACGCAAACAGTGTTCTCTTTTGGGAGGCTCTAGACAGAGACAGCGCCAGCGTTGGTGGGTCTGTGAATGGGGTGTCCTGACTACTTGAAGAGCAGCAAGAGCTTTTGGTCCTGGCCCCTTTGCGGTGGGAGGAATCCCTGGACGTTCGCAATTGCTGAGCCTGCCTCAGGGTGTCCTCAGCGGCCCACGCAAAGAGTGTTCTCTTTTGGGAGGCTCTAGAAAGAGACAGTGCCAGTGTTCGTGGGGCTATGAATGGGGTTTGCCTCGCTACTTGAAGAGCAGCAAGACCTTTTGGTCCTGGCCCCTTTGGAGTGGGAGGAATCCCTGGACGTTCGCAATTGCTGAGCCTGCCTCCGGGTGTACTCGGTGACCCACGCAGATAGTATTGGGCTTTGGGAGGCACTAGAAAGAGGCAGCGCCAGCGTTGGTGGGTCTGTGAATGGGGTTACGTGGCTACTTGAAGAGCAGCAAGAGCTTTTGGTCCTGGCCCCTTTGCGGTGGGAGGAATCCCTGGACGTTCGCAATTGCTGAGCCTGCCTCCGGGTGTCCTCAGCGGCCCACGCAACCAGTGTTCTCTTTTGGGAGGCTCTAGAAAGAGACAGTGCCAGCGTTCGTGGGCTATGAATGGGGTTTGCCTCGCTACGTGAAGAGCAGCAAGAGCTTTTGGTCCTGGCCCCTTTGCGGTGGGAGGAATCCCTGGACGTTCGCAATTGCTGAGCCTGCCGCCGGGTTTACTCGGCTCCGCAGGCAGGTAATATTGGAGTGTGGGAGGCTCTAGAAAGAGACAGAACCAGCGTTGGTGGGGCTGTGAATGGGGTGTCCTGGCTACTTGAAGAGCAGCAAGAGCTTTTGGTCCTGGCCCCTTTGCGGTGGGAGGAATCCCTGGATGTTCGCAATTGCTGAGCCTGCCTCTGGGTGTCCTCAGCGGCCCACGCAAACAGTGTTCTCTTTTGGGAGGCTCTAGAAAGAGATAGTGACATTGTTCGTGGGGCTATGAATGGGGTTAGCCTGGCTACTTGAAGAGCAGCAAGAGCTTTTGGTCCTGGCCCCTTTTCGGTGGGAGGAATCCCTGGACATTCGCAATTGCTGAGCCTGCCGACGGGTGTCCTCAGCGTCCCACGCAAACAGTGTTCTCTTTTGGGAGGCTCTAGAAAGAGACAGCACCAGCGTTTGTAGGGCTGTGAATGGGGTTGCGTGGCTACTTGAAGAGCAGCAAGAGCTTTTGGTCCTGGCCCCTTTGCGGTGGGAGGAATCTCTGGACGTTCGCAATTGCTGAGCTGGGCTCTGGGTGTACTCGGCGGCCCACGCAGATAGTATTGGGCTTTGGGAGGCACCAGGAAGAGACAGCGCCAGTGTTTTTGGGGCTGTGAATGGGGTTGCCTGGGTACTTGAAGAGCAGCAAGAGCTTTTCGTCCTGGCCCCTTTGCGGTGGGAGGAATCCCTGGACGTTCGCAATTGCTGAGCTGGGCTCCGGGTGTACTCGGCTCCGCAGGCAGATAATATTGGAGTTTGGGAGGCTCTAGAAAGAGACAGCATTAGCGTTGGTGGGTCTGTGAATGGGGTTGCCTGGCTACTTGAAGAGCAGCAAGAGCTTTTGTTCCTTGCCCCTTTGCGATGGGAGGAATCCCTGGACGTTCGCAATTGTTGATCCTGCCTCAGGGTGTCCTCAGCGGCCCACGCAAACAGTGATCTATTTTGGGAGGCTCTAGAAAGAGACAGCACCAGCGTTGGTGGGGCTATGAATGGGGTTTCCTGGCTACTTGAAGAGCAGCAAGAGCTTTTGGTCCTGGCCCCTTTGGGGTGGGAGGAATCCCTGGACGTTCGCAATTGCTGAGCCTGCCGCCGGGTGTCCTCAGCGGCCCACGCAAACAGTGTTCTCTTTTGGGAGGCTCTAGAAAGAGACAGTGCCAGTGTTCGTGGGGCTATGAATGGTGTTTGCCTCGCTACTTGAAGAGCAGCAAGAGCTTTTGGTCCTGGTCCCTTTGCAGTGGGAGGAATCCTTGGACATTCGCAATTGCTGAGCTGGGCTCCGGGTGTACTCGGCTCCGCAGGCAGATAATATTGGAGTTTGGGAGGCTCTAAAAAGAGACAGCGCCAGAGTTGGTGGGTCTGTGAATGGGGTTACGTGGCTACTTGAAGAGCAGCAAGAGCTTTTGGTCCTGGCCCCTTTGCGGTGGGAGGAATCCCTGGACGTTCGCAATTGCTGAGCCTGCCGCCGGGTGTCCTCAGCGTCCCACGCAAACAGTGTTCTCTTTTGGGAGGGTCTAGAAAGAGACAGTGCCAGCGTTCGTGGGGCTATGAATGGGGTTTGCCTGGCTACTTGAAGAGTAGCAAGAGCTTTTGGTCCTGGCCCCTTTGCGGTGGGAGGAATCCCTGGACGTTCGCAATTGCTGAGCCTGCCTCAGGGTGTACTCGGCGGCCCACGCAGATAGTACTGGGCTTTGGGAGGCACCAGGAAGAGACAGCGCCAGTGTTTTTGGGGCTGTGAATGGGGTTGCATGGCTACTTGAAGAGCAGCAAGAGCTTTTGGTCCTGGCCCCTTTGCGGTGGGAGGAATCCCTGGACGTTCGCAATTGTTGAGCCTGCCTCAGGGTGTCCTCAGCGGCCCACGCAAAGAGTGTTCTCTTTTGGGAGGCTCTAGAAAGAGACAGTGCCAGCGTTCGTGGGGCTATGAATGGGGTTTGCCTGGCTACTTGAAGAGCAGCAAGAGCTTTTGGTCCTGGCCCCTTTGCGGTGGGAGGAATTCCTGGACGTTCGCAATTGCTGAGCCTGCCTCAGGGTGTCCTCAGCGGCCCACGCAAATAGTGTTCAATTTTGGGAGGCTCTAGAAAGAAACAGTGACATTGTTCGTGGGGCTATGAATGGGGTTTGCCTGGCTACTTGAAGAGCAGCAAGAGCTTTTGGTCCTGGCCCCTTTGCGGTGGGTGGAATTCCTGGACGTTCGCAATTGCTGAGCCTGCCTCAGGGTGTCCTTAGCGTCCCACGCAAATAGTGTTCTCTTTTGGGAGGCTCTAGAAAGAGACAGCACCAGCGTTGGTGGGTCTGTGAATGGGGTGTCCTGACTACTTGAAGAGCAGCAAGAGCTTTTGGTCCTGGCCCCTTTGCGGTGGGAGGAATCCCTGGACATTCGCAATTGCTGAGCTGGGCTCCGGGTGTACTCGACTCCGCAGGCAGAGAATATTGGAGTTTGGGAGGCTCTAGAAATAGACAGCACCAGCGTTGGTGGGTCTGTGAATGGGGTTGCCTGGCTACTTTAAGAGCAGCAAGAGCTTTTGGTCCTGGCCCCTTTGCGGTGGGAGGAATCCCTGGACGTTCGCAATTGCTGAGCCTGCCTCAGGGTGTCCTCAGCAGCCCACGCAACCAGTGGTTTCTTTTGGGAGGCTCTAGAAAGAGACAGCACCAGCGTTGGTAGGGCTATGAATGGGGTTTGCCTCGCTACTTGAAGAGCAGCAAGAGCTTTTGGTTCTGGCCCCTTTGCGGTGGGAGGAATCCCTGGACGTTCGCAATTGCTGAGCCTGCCGCCGGGTGTCCTCAGCGCCCACGCAAAGAATGTTCTCTTTTGGGAGGCTCTAGAAAGAGACAGTGCCAGTGTTTTTGGGGCTGTGAATGGGGTTTGCCTGGCTACTTGAAGAGCAGCAAGAGCTTTTGGTCCTGGCCCCTTTGCGGTGGGAGGAATCCCTGGACGTTCGCAATTGCTGAGCCTGCCGCCGGGTGTCCTCAGCAGCCCATGCAAATAGTGTTCAATTTTGGGAGGCTCTAGAAAGAGACAGCACCAGCGTTGGTGGGTCTGTGAATGGGATTGCCTGGCTACTTGAAGAGCAGTAAGAGCTTTTGGTCCTGGCCCCTTTGCGGTGGGAGGAATCCCTGGACGTTCGCAATTGCTGAGCCTGCCTCCGGGTGTCCTCAGCGGCCCACGCAAACAGTGTTCTCTTTTGGGAGGCTCTAGACAGAGACAGCGCCAGCGTTGGTGGGTCTGTGAATGGGGTGTCCTGACTACTTGAAGAGCAGCAAGAGCTTTTGGTCCTGGCCCCTTTGCGGTGGGAGGAATCCCTGGACGTTCGCAATTGCTGAGCCTGCCTCAGGGTGTCCTCAGCGGCCCACGCAAACAGTGTTCTCTTTTGGGAGGCTCTAGAAAGAGACAGTGCCAGTGTTCGTGGGGCTATGAATGGGGTTTGCCTCGCTACTTGAAGAGCAGCAAGACCTTTTGGTCCTGGCCCCTTTGGAGTGGGAGGAATCCCTGGACGTTCGCAATTGCTGAGCCTGCCTCCGGGTGTACTCGGTGACCCACGCAGATAGTATTGGGCTTTGGGAGGCACTAGAAAGAGGCAGCGCCAGCGTTGGTGGGTCTGTGAATGGGGTTACGTGGCTACTTGAAGAGCAGCAAGAGCTTTTGGTCCTGGCCCCTTTGCGGTGGGAGGAATCCCTGGACGTTCGCAATTGCTGAGCCTGCCTCCGGGTGTCCTCAGCGGCCCACGCAACCAGTGTTCTCTTTTGGGAGGCTCTAGAAAGAGACAGTGCCAGCGTTCGTGGGCTATGAATGGGGTTTGCCTCGCTACGTGAAGAGCAGCAAGAGCTTTTGGTCCTGGCCCCTTTGCGGTGGGAGGAATCCCTGGACGTTCGCAATTGCTGAGCCTGCCGCCGGGTTTACTCGGCTCCGCAGGCAGGTAATATTGGAGTGTGGGAGGCTCTAGAAAGAGACAGCACCAGCGTTGGTGGGGCTGTGAATGGGGTGTCCTGGCTACTTGAAGAGCAGCAAGAGCTTTTGGTCCTGGCCCCTTTGCGGTGGGAGGAATCCCTGGATGTTCGCAATTGCTGAGCCTGCCTCTGGGTGTCCTCAGCGGCCCACGCAAACAGTGTTCTCTTTTGGGAGGCTCTAGAAAGAGATAGTGACATTGTTCGTGGGGCTATGAATGGGGTTAGCCTGGCTACTTGAAGAGCAGCAAGAGCTTTTGGTCCTGGCCCCTTTTCGGTGGGAGGAATCCCTGGACATTCGCAATTGCTGAGCCTGCTGCCGGGTGTCCTTAGCGTCCCACGCAAACAGTGTTCTCTTTTGGGAGGCTCTAGAAAGAGACAGCACCAGCGTTTGTAGGGCTGTGAATGGGGTTGCGTGGCTACTTGAAGAGCAGCAAGAGCTTTTGGTCCTGGCCCCTTTGCGGTGGGAGGAATCTCTGGACGTTCGCAATTGCTGAGCTGGGCTCTGGGTGTACTCGGCGGCCCACGCAGATAGTATTGGGCTTTGGGAGGCACCAGGAAGAGACAGCGCCAGTGTTTTTGGGGCTGTGAATGGGGTTGCCTGGGTACTTGAAGAGCAGCAAGAGCTTTTCGTCCTGGCCCCTTTGCGGTGGGAGGAATCCCTGGACGTTCGCAATTGCTGAGCTGGGCTCCGGGTGTACTCGGCTCCGCAGGCAGATAATATTGGAGTTTGGGAGGCTCTAGAAAGAGACAGCACCAGCGTTGGTGGGTCTGTGAATGGGGTTGCCTGGCTACTTGAAGAGCAGCAAGAGCTTTTGTTCCTTGCCCCTTTGCGATGGGAGGAATCCCTGGACGTTCGCAATTGTTGATCCTGCCTCAGGGTGTCCTCAGCGGCCCACGCAAACAGTGATCTATTTTGGGAGGCTCTAGAAAGAGACAGCACCAGCGTTGGTGGGGCTATGAATGGGGTTTCCTGGCTACTTGAAGAGCAGCAAGAGCTTTTGGTCCTGGCCCCTTTGGGGTGGGAGGAATCCCTGGACGTTCGCAATTGCTGAGCCTGCCGCCGGGTGTCCTCAGCGGCCCACGCAAACAGTGTTCTCTTTTGGGAGGCTCTAGAAAGAGACAGTGCCAGTGTTCGTGGGGCTATGAATGGGGTTTGCCTCGCTACTTGAAGAGCAGCAAGAGCTTTTGGTCCTGGTCCCTTTGCAGTGGGAGGAATCCTTGGACATTCGCAATTGCTGAGCTGGGCTCCGGGTGTACTCGGCTCCGCAGGCAGATAATATTGGAGTTTGGGAGGCTCTAAAAAGAGACAGCGCCAGAGTTGGTGGGTCTGTGAATGGGGTTACGTGGCTACTTGAAGAGCAGCAAGAGCTTTTGGTCCTGGCCCCTTTGCGGTGGGAGGAATCCCTGGACGTTCGCAATTGCTGAGCCTGCCGCCGGGTGTCCTCAGCGTCCCACGCAAACAGTGTTCTCTTTTGGGAGGGTCTAGAAAGAGACAGTGCCAGCGTTCGTGGGGCTATGAATGGGGTTTGCCTGGCTACTTGAAGAGTAGCAAGAGCTTTTGGTCCTGGCCCCTTTGCGGTGGGAGGAATCCCTGGACGTTCGCAATTGCTGAGCCTGCCTCAGGGTGTACTCGGCGGCCCACGCAGATAGTACTGGGCTTTGGGAGGCACCAGGAAGAGACAGCGCCAGTGTTTTTGGGGCTGTGAATGGGGTTGCATGGCTACTTGAAGAGCAGCAAGAGCTTTTGGTCCTGGCCCCTTTGCGGTGGGAGGAATCCCTGGACGTTCGCAATTGTTGAGCCTGCCTCAGGGTGTCCTCAGCGGCCCACGCAAAGAGTGTTCTCTTTTGGGAGGCTCTAGAAAGAGACAGTGCCAGCGTTCGTGGGGCTATGAATGGGGTTTGCCTGGCTACTTGAAGAGCAGCAAGAGCTTTTGGTCCTGGCCCCTTTGCGGTGGGAGGAATTCCTGGACGTTCGCAATTGCTGAGCCTGCCTCAGGGTGTCCTCAGCGGCCCACGCAAATAGTGTTCTCTTTTGGGAGGCTCTAGAAAGAGACAGTGACATTGTTCGTGGGGCTATGAATGGGGTTTGCCTGGCTACTTGAAGAGCAGCAAGAGCTTTTGGTCCTGGCCCCTTTGCGGTGGGTGGAATTCCTGGACGTTCGCAATTGCTGAGCCTGCCTCAGGGTGTCCTTAGCGTCCCACGCAAATAGTGTTCTCTTTTGGGAGGCTCTAGAAAGAGACAGCACCAGCGTTGGTGGGTCTGTGAATGGGGTGTCCTGGCTACTTGAAGAGCAGCAAGAGCTTTTGGTCCTGGCCCCTTTGGGGTGGGAGGAATCCCTGGACATTCGCAATTGCTGAGCTGGGCTCCGGGTGTACTCGACTCCGCAGGCAGAGAATATTGGAGTTTGGGAGGCTCTAGAAATAGACAGCACCAGCGTTGGTGGGTCTGTGAATGGGGTTGCCTGGCTACTTTAAGAGCAGCAAGAGCTTTTGGTCCTGGCCCCTTTGCGGTGGGAGGAATCCCTGGACGTTCGCAATTGCTGAGCCTGCCTCAGGGTGTCCTCAGCAGCCCACGCAACCAGTGGTTTCTTTTGGGAGGCTCTAGAAAGAGACAGCACCAGCGTTGGTAGGGCTATGAATGGGGTTTGCCTCGCTACTTGAAGAGCAGCAAGAGCTCTTGGTCCTGGCCCCTTTGCGGTGGGAGGAATCCCTGGACGTTCGCAATTGCTGAGCCTGCCTCAGGGTGTCCTCAGCGGCCCACGCAAACAGTGTTCTCTTTTGGGAGGCACTAGAAAGAGACAGTGCCAGCGTTCGTGGGGCTATGAATGGGGTTTGCCTCGCTACTTGAAGAGCAGCAAGAGCTTTTGGTCGAGGCCCCTTTGCGGTGGGAGGAATCCCTGGACGTTTGCAATTGCTGATCCTGCCTCAGGGTGTACTCGGTGGCTCACGCAGATAGTATTGGGCTTTGAGAGGCACTAGAAAGAGGCAGCGCCAGCGTTGGTGGGTCTGTGAATGGGGTGTCCTGACTAATTGAAGAGCAGCAAGAGCTTTTGGTCCTGGCCCCTTTGCGGTGGGAGGAATCCCTGGACGTTCGCAATTGCTGAGCCTGCCTCCGGGTGTACTCGGTGGCCCACGCAGATAGTATTGGGCTTTGGGAGACACTAGAAAGAGACAGCGTCAGCGTTTGTAGGGCTGTGAATGGGGTTGCGTGGCTACTTGAAGAGCAGCAAGAGCTTTTGATCCTGGTCCCTTTGCGGTGGGAGGAATCCCTGGACGTTCGCAATTGCTGAGCTGGGCTCCGGGTGTACTCGGGTCCGCAGGCAGAGAATATTGGAGTTTGGGAGGCTCTAGAAAGAGACAGCACCAGCGTTGGTGGGTCTGTGAATGGGGTGTCCTGACTACTTGAAGAGCAGCAAGAGCTTTTGGTCGAGGCCCCTTTGCGGTGGGAGGAATCCCTGGACATTTGCAATTGCTGAGCTGGGCTCTGGGTGTACTCGACTTCGCAGGCAGAGAATATTGGAGTTTGGGAGGCTCTAGAAAGAGACAGCACCAGCGTTGGTGGGTCTGTGAATGGGGTTGCCTGGTTACTTGAAGAGCAGCAAGAGCTTTTGGTCCTGGCCCCTTTGCGGTGGGAGGAATCCCTGGACGTTCGCAATTGCTGAGCCTGCCGCCGGGTGTCCTCAGCGGCCCACGCAAACAGTGTTGTCTTTTGGGAGGCTCTAGAAAGAGACAGTGCCAGTGTTTGTGGGGCTATGAATGGGGTTTGCCTCGCTACTTGAAGAGCAGCAAGAGCTTTTGGTCCTGGCCCCTTTGCGGTGGGAGGAATCCCTGGACGTTCGCAATTGCTGAGCCTGCCGCCGGGTGTCCTCAGCGCCCACGCAAAGAGTGTTCTCTTTTGGGAGGCTCTAGAAAGAGACAGTGCCAGTGTTTTTGGGGCTGTGAATAGGGTTTGCCTGGCTACTTGAAGAGCAGCAAGAGCTTTTGGTCCTGGCCCCTTTGCGGTGGGAGGAATCCCTGGACGTTCGCAATTGCTGAGCCTGCCTCAGGGTGTCCTCAGCAGCCCACGGAAATAGTGTTCAATTTTGGGAGGCTCTAGAAAGAGACAGCACCAGCGTTGGTGGGGCTGTGAATGGGATTGCCTGGCTACTTGAAGAGCAGTAAGAGCTTTTGGTCCTGGCCCCTTTGCGGTGGGAGGAATCCCTGGACGTTCGCAATTGCTGAGCCTGCCTCCGGGTGTCCTCAGCGGCCCACGCAAACAGTGTTCTCTTTTGGGAGGCTCTAGACAGAGACAGCGCCAGCGTTGGTGGGTCTGTGAATGGGGTGTCCTGACTACTTGAAGAGCAGCAAGAGCTTTTGGTCCTGGCCCCTTTGCGGTGGGAGGAATCCCTGGACGTTCGCAATTGCTGAGCCTGCCTCAGGGTGTCCTCAGCGGCCCACGCAACCAGTGTTCTCTTTTGGGAGGCTCTAGAAAGAGACAGTGCCAGCGTTCGTGGGGCTATGAATGGGGTTTGCCTCGCTACTTGAAGAGCAGCAAGAGCTTTTGGTCCTGGCCCCT
Source organism: Platalea minor (assembly GCA_037975005.1). Taxonomy (NCBI): domain Eukaryota; kingdom Metazoa; phylum Chordata; class Aves; order Pelecaniformes; family Threskiornithidae; genus Platalea; species Platalea minor. The sequence continues at coordinate 107,250 of JBBPFK010000105.1, forward strand.
TTGCGGTGGGAGGAATCCCTGGACGTTCGCAATTGCTGAGCCTTCCGCCGGGTTTACTCGGCTCCGCAGGCAGATAATATTGGAGTGTGGGAGGCTCTAGAAAGAGACAGCACCAGCGTTGGTGGGGCTGTGAATGGGGTGTCCTGGCTACTTGAAGAGCAGCAAGAGCTTTTGGTCCTGGCCCCTTTGCGGTGGGAGGAATCCCTGGACGTTCGCAATTGCTGAGCCTGCCTCCGGGTGTCCTCAGCGGCCCACGCACATAGTGTTCTCTTTTGGGAGGCTCTAGAAAGAGATAGTGACATTGTTCGTGGGGCTATGAATGGGGTTAGCCTGGCTACTTGAAGAGCAGCAAGAGCTTTTGGTCCTGGCCCCTTTTCGGTGGGAGGAATCCCTGGACGTTCGCAATTGCTGAGCCTGCCGACGGGTGTCCTTAGCGTCCCACGCAAACAGTGTTCTCTTTTGGGAGGCTCTAGAAAGAGACAGCACCAGTGTTGGTGGGTCTGTTAATGGGGAGTCCTGACTACTTGAAGAGCAGCAAGAGCTTTTGGTCCTGGCCCCTTTGCGGTGGGAGGAATCCCTGGACGTTCGCAATTGCTGAGCCTGCCTCAGGGTGTCCTCAGCGGCCTACGCAAACAGTGTTCTCTTTTGGGAGGCTCTAGAAAGAGACAGCACCAGTGTTGGTGGGTCTGTGAATGGGGTGTCCTGACTACTTGAAGAGCAGCAAGAGCTTTTGGTCCTGGCCCCTTTGGGGTGGGAGGAATCCCTGGACATTCGCAATTGCTGAGCTGGGCTCCGGGTGTACTCGGCTCCGCAGGCAGAGAATATTGGAGTTTGGGAGGCTCTAGAAAGAGACAGCACCAGCGTTGGTGGGGCTATGAATGGGGTTTGCCTCGCTACTTGAAGAGCAGCAAGAGCTTTTGGTCCTGGCCCCTTTGCGGTGGGAGGAATCCCTGGATGTTCGCAATTGCTGAGCCTGCCGCCGGGTGTCCTCAGCGGCCCACGCAACCAGTGTTCTCTTTTGGGAGGCTCTAGAAAGAGACAGTGCCAGTGTTCGTGGGGCTATGAATGGGGTTTGCCTCTCTACTTGAGGAGCAGCAAGAGCTTTTGGTCCTGGCCCCTTTGGGGTGGGAGGAATCCCTGGACGTTCGCAAATGCTGAGCCTGCCGCCGGGTGTTCTCAGCAGCCCACGCAAATTGTGTTAAATTTTGGGAGGCTCTAGAAAGAGACAGCACCAGCGTTTGTAGGGCTGTGAATGGGGTTGCGTGGCTACTTGAAGAGCAGCAAGAGCTTTTGGTCCTGGTCCCTTTGGGGTGGGAGGAATCCCTGGACATTCGCAATTACTGAGCTGGGCTCCGGGTGTACTCGGCTCCGCAAACAGATAATATTGGAGTGTGGGAGGCTCTAGAAAGAGACAGCACCAGCGTTGGTGGGGCTGTGAATGGGGTGTCCTGGCTACTTGAAGAGCAGCAAGAGCTTTTGGTCCTGGCCCCTTTGCGGTGGGAGGAATCTCTGGACGTTCGCAATTGCTGAGCTGGGCTCCGGGTGTACTCGGTGGCCCACGCAGATATTACTGGGCTTTTGGAGGCACTAGAAAGAGACAGCGCCAGCGTTTGTAGGGCTGTGAATGGGGTTGCGTGGCTACTTGAAGAGCAGCAAGAGCTTTTGGTCCTGGCCCCTTTGCGGTGGGAGGAATCCCTGGATGTTCGCAATTGCTGAGCCTGCCTCCGGGTGTCCTCAGCGGCCCACGCAAACAGTGTTCTCTTTTGGGAGGCTCTAGAAAGAGATAGTGACATTGTTCGTGGGGCTATGAATGGGGTTAGCCTGGCTACTTGAAGAGCAGCAAGAGCTTTTGGTCCTGGCCCCTTTGCGGTGGGAGGAATCCCTGGACGTTCGCAATTGCTGAGCCTGCCGACGGGTGTCCTTAGCGTCCCACGCAAACAGTGTTCTCTTTTGGGAGGCTCTAGAAAGAGACAGCACCAGCGTTGGTGGGTCTGTGAATGGGGAGTCCTGACTACTTGAAGAGCAGCAAGAGCTTTTGGTCCTGGCCCCTTTGGGGTGGGAGGAATCCCTGGACATTCGCAATTGCTGAGCTGGGCTCCGGGTGTACTCGGCTCCGCAGGCAGAGAATATTGGAGTTTGGGAGGCTCTAGAAAGAGACAGCACCAGCATTGGTGGGGCTGTGAATGGGGTGTCCTGGCTACTTGAAGAGCAGCAAGAGCTTTTGGTCCTGGCCCCTTTGGGGTGGGAGGAATCCCTGGACGTTCGCAATTGCTGAGCCTGCCTCAGGGTGTCCTCAGCGGCCTACGCAAACAGTGCTCTCTTTTGGGAGGCTCTAGAAAGAGACAGTGCCATTGTTCGTGGGGCTATGAATGGGGTTTGCCTCGCTACTTGAAGAGCAGCAAGAGCTTTTGGTCCTGGCCCCTTTGCGGTGGGAGGAATCCCTGGACATTCGCAATTGCTGAGCTGGGCTCCGGGTGTACTCGGCTCCGCAGGCAGATAATATTAGAGTTTGGGAGGCTCTAGAAAGAGACAGCACCAGCGTTGGTGGGGCTGTGAATGGGGTTGCCTGGCTACTTGAAGAGCAGCAAGAGTTTTATGTCCTGGCCCCTTTGCGGTGGGAGGAATCCCTGGACGTTCGCAATTGCTGAGCCTGCCGCCGGGTGTCCTCAGCGGCCTACGCAAACAGTGTTCTCTTTTGGGAGGCTCTAGAAAGAGACAGCGCCAGCGTTGGTGGGTCTGTGAATGGGGTGTCCTGACTACTTGAAGAGCAGCAAGAGCTGTTGGTCCTGGCCCCTTTGGGGTGGGAGGAATCCCTGGACATTCGCAATTGCTGAGCTGGGCTCCGGGTGTACTCGGCTCCGCAGGCAGAGAATATTGGAGTTTGGGAGGCTCTAGAAAGAGACAGCACCAGCGTTGGTGGGGCTGTGAATGGGGTGTCCTGGCTACTTGAAGAGCAGCAAGAGCTTTTGGTCCTGGCCCCTTTGCGGTGGGAGGAATCCCTGGACGTTCGCAATTGCTGAGCCTGCCTCCGGGTGTCCTCAGCGGCCCACGCAACCAGTGTTCTCTTTTGGGAGGCTCTAGAAAGAGACAGTGCCAGTGTTCGTGGGGCTATGAATGGGGTTTGCCTCTCTACTTGAGGAGCAGAAAGAGCTTTTGGTCCTGGCCCCTTTGGGGTGGGAGGAATCCCTGGACGTTCGCAAATGCTGAGCCTGCCGCCGGGTGTTCTCAGCAGCCCACGCAAATAGTGTTAAATTTTGGGAGGCTCTAGAAAGAGACAGCACCAGCGTTTGTAGGGCTGTGAATGGGGTTGCGTGGCTACTTGAAGAGCAGCAAGAGCTTTTGGTCCTGGTCCCTTTGGGGTGGGAGGAATCCCTGGACATTCGCAATTACTGAGCTGGGCTCCGGGTGTACTCGGCTCCGCAGGCAGATAATATTGGAGTGTGGGAGGCTCTAGAAAGAGACAGCACCAGCGTTGGTGGGGCTGTGAATGGGGTGTCCTGGCTACTTGAAGAGCAGCAAGAGCTTTTGGTCCTGGCCCCTTTGGGGTGGGAGGAATCCCTGGACATTCGCAATTGCTGAGCTGGGCTCCGGGTGTACTCGGCTCCGCAGGCAGAGAATATTGGAGTTTGGGAGGCTCTAGAAAGAGACAGTGCCATCGTTCGTGGGGCTATGAATGGGGTTTGCCTGGCTACTTGAAGAGCAGCAAGAGCTTTTGGTCCTGGCCCCTTTGCGGTGGGAGGAATCCCTGGACGTTCGCAATTGCTGAGCCTGCCGACGGGTGTACTCGGGTCCGCAGGCAGAGAATATTGGAGTGTGGGAGGCTCTGGAAAGAGACAGCACCAGCGTTGGTGGGGCTGTGAATGGGGTGTCCTGGCTACTTGAAGAGCAGCAAGAGCTTTTGGTCCTGGCCCCTTTGGGGTGGGAGGAATCCCTGGACATTCGCAATTGCTGAGCTGGGCTCCGGGTGTACTCGGCTCCGCAGGCAGATAATATTAGAGTTTGGGAGGCTCTAGAAAGAGACAGCACCAGCGTTGGTGGGGCTGTGAATGGGGTGTCCTGGCTACTTGAAGAGCAGCAAGAGCTTTTGGTCCTGGCCCCTTTGGGGTGGGAGGAATCCCTGGACGTTCGCAATTGCTGAGCCTGCCGCCGGGTGTCCTCAGCAGCGCACGCAAACAGTGTTCTCTTTTGGGAGGCTCTAGAAAGAGACAGCGCCAGCGTTCGTGGGGCTATGAATGGGGTTTGCCTGGCTACTTGAAGAGCAGCAAGAGCTTTTGGTCCTGGCCCCTTTGGGGTGGAAGGAATCCCTGGACGTTCGCAATTGCTGAGCCTGCCGACGGGTGTCCTTAGCGTCCCACGCAAACACTGATCTATTTTGGGAGGCTCTAGAAAGAGACAGCACCAGCGTTGGTGGGTCTGTGAATGGGGTGTCCTGACTACTTGAAGAGCAGCAAGAGCTTTTGGTCCTGGCCCCTTTGGGGTGGGAGGAATCCCTGGACATTCGCAATTGCTGAGCCTGCCGCCGGGTGTACTCGGCTCCGCAGGCAGAGAATATTGGAGTTTGGGAGGCTCTAGAAAGAGACAGCACTAGCGTTGGTGGGGCTGTGAATGGGGTGTCCTGGCTACTTGAAGAGCAGCAAGAGCTTTTGGTCCTGGCCCCTTTGCCGTGGGAGGAATCCCTGGACGTTCGCAATTGCTGAGCCTGCCGCCGGGTGTCCTTAGTGTCCCACGCAAACACTGTTCTCTTTTGGGAGGCTCTAGAAAGAGGCAGCGCCAGCGTTGGTGGGTCTGTGAATGGGGTTTCCTGACTACTTGAAGAGCAGCAAGAGCTTTTGGTCCTGGCCCCTTTGCGGTGGGAGGAATCCCTGGACATTCGCAATTGCTGAGCTGGGCTCCGGGTGTACTCGGCTCCGCAGGCAGAGAATATTGGAGTTTGGGAGGCTCTAGAAAGAGACAGCACCAGCGTTGGTGGGGCTGTGAATGGGGTGTCCTGGCTACTTGAAGAGCAGCAAGAGCTTTTGGTCCTGGCCCCTCTGTGGTGGGAGGAATCCCTGGACATTCGCAATTGCTGAGCTGGGCTCCGGGTGTACTCGGCTCCGCAGGCAGAGAATATTGGAGTTTGGGAGGCTCTAGAAAGAGACAGCACCAGCGTTGGTGGGGCTGTGAATGGGGTGTCCTGGCTACTTGAAGAGCAGCAAGAGCTTTTGGTCCTGGCCCCTTTGTGGTGGGAGGAATTCCTGGACGTTCGCAATTGCTGAGCCTGCCGACGGGTGTCCTTAGTGTCCCACGCAAACAGTGTTCTCTTTTGGGAGGCTCTAGAAAGAGGCAGCGCCAGCGTTGGTGGGTCTGTGAATGGGGTTGCCTGGTTACTTGAAGAGCAGCAAGAGCTTTTGGTCCTGGCCCCTTTGGGGTGGGAGGAATCCCTGGACATTCGCAATTGCTGAGCTGGGCTCCGGGTGTACTCGGCTCCGCAGGCAGAGAATATTGGAGTTTGGGAGGCTCTAGAAAGAGACAGCACCAGCGTTGGTGGGGCTGTGAATGGGGTGTCCTGGCTACTTGAAGAGCAGCAAGAGCTTTTGGTCCTGGCCCCTTTGCGGTGGGAGGAATCCCTGGATGTTCGCAATTGCTGAGCCTGCCGCCGGGTGTCCTCAGCAGCCCACGCAAGCAGTGTTCTCTTTTGGGAGGCTCTAGAAAGAGACAGTGCCAGTGTTCGTGGGGCTATGAATGGGGTTTGCCTCTCTACTTGAGGAGCAGCAAGAGCTTTTGGTCCTTGCCCCTTTGGGGTGGGAGGAATCCCTGGACGTTCGCAATTGCTGAGCCTGCCGCCGGGTGTTCTCAGCAGCCCACGCAAATAGTGTTAAATTTTGGGAGGCTCTAGAAAGAGACAGCACCAGCGTTTGTAGGGCTGTGAATGGGGTTGCGTGGCTACTTGAAGAGCAGCAAGAGCTTTTGGTCCTGGTCCCTTTGGGGTGGGAGGAATCCCTGGACATTCGCAATTACTGAGCTGGGCTCCGGGTGTACTCGGCTCCGCAGGCAGATAATATTGGAGTGTGGGAGGCTCTAGAAAGAGACAGCACCAGCGTTGGTGGGGCTGTGAATGGGGTGTCCTGGCTACTTGAAGAGCAGCAAGAGCTTTTGGTCCTGGCCCCTTTGGGGTGGGAGGAATCCCTGGACGTTCGCAATTGCTGAGCCTGCCTCAGGGTGTCCTTAGCGTCCCACACAAACAGTGCTCTCTTTTGGGAGGCTCTAGAAAGAGACAGCACCAGCGTTGGTGGGTCTGTGAATGGGGTGTCCTGACTACTTGAAGAGCAGCAAGAGCTTTTAGTCCTGGCCCCTTTGCGGTGGGAGGAATCCCTGGACGTTCGCAATTGCTGAGCCTGCCGACGGGTGTCCTTAGTGTCCCACGCAAACACTGATCTCTTTTGGGAGGCTCTAGAAAGAGACAGCACCAGCGTTGGTGGGTCTGTGAATGGGGTGTCCTGACTACTTGAAGAGCAGCAAGAGCTTTTGGTCCTGGCCCCTTTGGGGTGGGAGGAATCCCTGGACGTTCGCAATTGCTGAGCCTACCGCCGGGTGTACTCGGGTCCGCAGGCAGAGAATATTGGAGTTTGGGAGGCTCTAGAAAGAGACAGCACCAGCGTTGGTGGGGCTGTGAATGGGGTTGCCTGGCTACTTGAAGAGCAGCAAGAGTTTTAGGTCCTGGCCCCTTTGCGGTGGGAGGAATCCCTGGACGTTCGCAATTGCTGAGCCTGCCGCCGGGTGTCCTCAGCGGCCTACGCAAACAGTGTTCTCTTTTGGGAGGCTCTAGAAAGAGACAGCACCAGCGTTGGTGGGTCTGTGAATGGGGTGTCCTGACTACTTGAAGAGCAGCAAGAGCTTTTGGTCCTGGCCCCTTTGCGGTGGGAGGAATCCCTGGACGTTCGCAATTGCTGAGCCTGCCTCAGGGTGTCCTCAGCGGCCCACACAAACAGTGTTCTCTTTTGGGAGGCTCTAGAAAGAGACAGCGCCAGCGTTCGTGGGGCTATGAATGGGGTTTGCCAAGCTACTTGAAGAGCAGCAAGAGCTTTTGGTCCTGGCCCCTTTGCGGTGGGAGGAATCCCTGGACGTTCGCAATTGCTGAGCCTGCCGCCGGGTGTCCTCAGCGGCCCACGCAAACAGTGTTCTCTTTTGGGAGGCTCTAGAAAGAGACAGCGCCAGCGTTCGTGGGGCTATGAATGGGGTTTGCCAAGCTACTTGAAGAGCAGCAAGAGCTTTTGGTCCTGGCCCCTTTGCGGTGGGAGGAATCCCTGGACGTTCGCAATTGCTGAGCCTGCCTCAGGGTGTACTCGGGTCCGCAGGCAGAGAATATTGGAGTGTGGGAGGCTCTAGAAAGACACAGCACCAGCGTTGGTGGGTCTGTTAATGGGGTGTCCTGGCTACTTGAAGAGCAGCAAGAGCTTTTGGTCCTGGCCCCTTTGGGGTGGGAGGAATCCCTGGACGTTCGCAATTGCTGAGCCTGCCTCAGGGTGTCCTCAGCGGCCTACGCAAACACTGATCTCTTTTGGGAGGCTCTAGAAAGAGAGAGCACCAGCGTTGGTGGGTCTGTGAATGGGGTGTCCTGACTACTTGAAGAGCAGCAAGAGCTTTTGGTCCTGGCCCCTTTGCGGTGGGAGGAATCCCTGGATGTTCGCAATTGCTGAGCTGGGCTCCGGGTGTAGTCGGCTCCGCAGGCAGATAATATTAGAGTTTGGGAGGCTCTAGAAAGAGACAGCACCAGCGTTGGTGGGGCTGTGAAAGGGGTTGCCTGGCTACTTGAAGAGCAGCAAGAGTTTTAGGTCCTGGCCCCTTTGCGGTGGGAGGAATCCCTGGACGTTCGCAATTGCTGAGCCTGCCTCAGGGTGTCCTCAGCTGCCCACACAAACAGTGTTCTCTTTTGGGAGGCTCTAGAAAGAGACAGCGCCAGCGTTCGTGGGGCTATGAATGGGGTTTGCTAAGCTACTTGAAGAGCAGCAAGAGCTTTTGGTCCTGGCCCCTTTGCGGTGGGAGGAATCCCTGGACGTTCGCAATTGCTGAGCCTGCCGCCGGGTGTACTCGGGTCCGCAGGCAGAGAATATTGGAGTGTGGGAGGCTCTAGAAAGAGACAGCACCAGCGTTGGTGGGTCTGTTAATGGGGTGTCCTGGCTACTTGAAGAGCAGCAAGAGCTTTTGGTCCTGGCCCCTTTGGGGTGGGAGGAATCCCTGGACGTTCGCAATTGCTGAGCCTGCCTCAGGGTGTCCTCAGCGGCCTACGCAAACACTGATCTCTTTTGGGAGGCTCTAGAAAGAGACAGCGCCAGCGTTGGTGGGTCTGTGAATGGGGTGTCCTGACTACTTGAAGAGCAGCAAGAGCTTTTGGTCCTGGCCCCTTTGGGGTGGGAGGAATCCCTGGACATTCGCAATTGCTGAGCTGGGCTCCGGGTGTACTCGGCTCCGCAGGCAGAGAATATTAGAGTTTGGGAGGCTCTAGAAAGAGACAGCACCAGCGTTGGTGGGGCTGTGAATGGGGTGTCCTGACTACTTGAAGAGCAGCAAGAGCTTTTGGTCCTGGCCCCTTTGGGGTGGGAGGAATTCCTGGACGTTCGCAATTGCTGAGCCTGCCGACGGGTGTCCTTAGTGTCCCACGCAAACAGTGTTCTCTTTTGGGAGGCTCTAGAAAGAGGCAGCGCCAGCGTTGGTGGGTCTGTGAATGGGGTGTCCTGACTACTTGAAGAGCAGCAAGAGCTTTTGGTCCTGGCCCCTTTGCGGTGGGAGGAATCCCTGGACGTTCGCAATTGCTGAGCCTGCTGCCGGGTGTCCTCAGCAGCGCACGCAAACAGTGTTCTCTTTTGGGAGGCTCTAGAAAGAGACAGTGCCAGCGTTCGTGGGGCTATGAATGGGGTTTGCCTCGCTACTTGAAGAGCAGCAAGAGCTTTTGGTCCTGGCCCCTCTGCGGTGGGAGGAATCCCTGGACGTTCGCAATTGCTGAGCCTGCCGCCGGGTGTCCTCAGCGGCCCACACAAACAGTGTTCTCTTTTGGGAGGCTCTAGAAAGAGACAGCGCCAGCGTTGGTGGGGCTGTGAATGGGGTTTGCCTCGCTAATTGAAGAGCAGCAAGAGCTTTTGGTCCTGGCCCCTTTGCGGTGGGAGGAATCCCTGGACGTTCGCAATTGCTGAGCCTGCCGCCAGGTGTACTCGGGTCCGCAGGCAGATAATATTGGAGTGTGGGAGGCTCTAGAAAGAGACAACACCAGCATTGGTGGGGCTGTGAATGGGGTGTCCTGGCTACTTGAAGAGCAGCAAGAGCTTTTGGTCCTGGCCCCTTTGGGGTGGGAGGAATCCCTGGACGTTCGCAATTGCTGAGCCTGCCTCCGGGTGTCCTCAGCGGCCCACGCAAACAGTCTTCTCTTTTGGGAGGCTCTAGAAAGAGATAGTGACATTGTTCGTGGGGCTATGAATGGGGTTTGCCTGGCTACTTGAAGAGCAGCAAGAGCTTTTGGTCCTGGCCCCTTTGCGGTGGGAGGAATCCCTGGACGTTCGCAATTGCTGAGCCTGCCTCAGGGTGTCCTTAGCGTCCCACGCAAACACTGATCTCTTTTGGGAGGCTCTAGAAAGAGACAGCACCAGCGTTGGTGGGTCTGTGAATGGGGTGTCCTGACTACTTGAAGAGCAGCAAGAGCTTTTGGTCCTGGCCCCTTTGCGGTGGGAGGAATCCCTGGACATTCGCAATTGCTGAGCTGGGCTCCGGGTGTACTCGGCTCCGCAGGCAGAGAATATTGGAGTTTGGGAGGCTCTAGAAAGAGACAGCACCAGCATTGGTGGGGCTGTGAATGGGGTTTGCCTGGCTACTTGAAGAGCAGCAAGAGCTTTTGGTCCTGGCCCCTTTGCGGTGGGAGGAATCCCTGGATGTTCGCAATTGCTGAGCCTGCCGCCGGGTGTCCTCAGCAGCCCACGCAACCAGTGTTCTCTTTTGGGAGGCTCTAGAAAGAGACAGTGCCAGTGTTCGTGGGGCTATGAATGGGGTTTGCCTGGCTACTTGAAGAGCAGCAAGAGCTTTTGGTCCTGGCGCCTTTGGGGTGGCAGGAATCCCTGGACGTTCGCAATTGCTGAGCCTGCCGCCGGGTGTTCTCAGCAGCCCACGCAAATAGTGTTAAATTTTGGGAGGCTCTAGAAAGAGACAGCACCAGCGTTTGTAGGGCTGTGAATGGGGTTGCGTGGCTACTTGAAGAGCAGCAAGAGCTTTTGGTCCTGGTCCCTTTGGGGTGGGACGAATCCCTGGACATTCGCAATTACTGAGCTGGGCTCCGGGTGTACTCGGATCCGCAGCCAGATAATATTGGAGTTTGGGAGGCTCTAGAAAGAGACAGCACCAGCGTTGGTGGGGCTGTGAATGGGGTGTCCTGGCTACTTGAAGAGCAGCAAGAGCTTTTGGTCCTGGCCCCTTTGGGGTGGGAGGAATCCCTGGACGTTCGCAATTGCTGAGCCTGCCTCCGGGTGTCCTCAGCGTCCCACGCAAACAGTGTTCTCTTTTGGGAGGCTCTAGAAAGAGATAATGACATTGTTCGTGGGGCTATGAATGGGGTTTGCCTGGCTACTTGAAGAGCAGCAAGAGCTTTTGGTCCTGGCCCCTTTGCGGTGGGAGGAATTCCTGGACGTTCGCAATTGCTGAGCCTGCCGACGGGTGTCCTTAGCGTCCCACGCAAACACTGATCTCTTTTGGGAGGCTCTAGAAAGAGACAGCGCCAGCGTTGGTGGGTCTGTGAATGGGGTGTCCTGACTACTTGAAGAGCAGCAAGAGCTTTTGGTCCTGGCCCCTTTGGGGTGGGAGGAATCCCTGGACATTCGCAATTGCTGAGCTGGGCTCCGGGTGTACTCGGCTCCGCAGGCAGAGAATATTGGAGTTTGGGAGGCTCTAGAAAGAGACAGCACCAGCGTTGGTGGGGCTGTGAATGGGGTTGCCTGGCTACTTGAAGAGCAGCAAGAGCTTTTGGTCCTGGCCCCTTTGCGGTGGGAGGAATCCCTGGACGTTCGCAATTGCTGAGCCTGCCGCCGGGTGTACTCGGGTCCGCAGGCAGATAATATTGGAGTGTGGGAGGCTCTAGAAAGAGACAGCACCAGCGTTGGTGGGGCTGTGAATGGGGTTGCGTGGCTACTTGAAGAGCAGCAAGAGCTTTTGGTCCTGGCCCCTTTGGGGTGGGAGGAATCCCTGGACATTCGCAATTGCTGAGCTGGGCTCCGGGTGTACTCGGCTCCGCAGGCAGATAATATTAGAGTTTGGGAGGCTCTAGAAAGAGACAGCACCAGCGTTGGTGGGGCTGTGAATGGGGTTGCCTGGCTACTTGAAGAGCAGCAAGAGCTTTTGGTCCTGGCCCCTTTGGGGTGGGAGGAATTCCTGGACGTTCGCAATTGCTGAGCCTGCCTCAGGGTATCCTTAGTGTCCCACGCAAACAGTGTTCTCTTTTGGGAGGCTCTAGAAAGAGGCAGCGCCAGCGTTGGTGGGTCTGTGAATGGGGTGTCCTGACTACTTGAAGAGCAGCAAGAGCTTTTGGTCCTGGCCCCTTTGGGGTGGGAGGAATCCCTGGACATTCGCAATTGCTGAGCTGGGCTCCGGGTGTACTCGGCTCCGCAGGCAGAGAATATTGGAGTTTGGGAGGCTCTAGAAAGAGACAGCACCAGCGTTGGTGGGGCTGTGAATGGGGTGTCCTGGCTACTTGAAGAGCAGCAAGAGCTTTTGGTCCTGGCCCCTTTGCGGTGGGAGGAATCCCTGGATGTTCGCAATTGCTGAGCCTGCCGCCGGGTGTCCTCAGCAGCCCACGCAACCAGTGTTCTCTTTTGGGAGGCTCTAGAAAGAGACAGTGCCAGTGTTCGTGGGGCTATGAATGGGGTTTGCCTCTCTACTTGAGGAGCAGCAAGAGCTTTTGGTCCTGGCCCCTTTGCGGTGGGAGGAATCCCTGGACGTTCGCAATTGCTGAGCCTGCCGCCGGGTGTTCTCAGCAGCCCACGCAAATAGTGTTAAATTTTGGGAGGCTCTAGAAAGAGACAGCACCAGCGTTTGTAGGGCTGTGAATGGGGTTGCGTGGCTACTTGAAGAGCAGCAAGAGCTTTTGGTCCTGGTCCCTTTGGGGTGGGAGGAATCCCTGGACATTCGCAATTACTGAGCTGGGCTCCGGGTGTACTCGGCTCCGCAGGCAGATAATATTGGAGTGTGGGAGGCTCTAGAAAGAGACAGCACCAGCGTTGGTGGGTCTGTGAATGGGGTGTCCTGGCTACTTGAAGAGCAGCAAGAGCTTTTGGTCCTGGCCCCTTTGGGGTGGGAGGAATCCCTGGACGTTCGCAATTGCTGAGCCTGCCTCAGGGTGTCCTCAGCGGCCTACGCAAACAGTGCTCTCTTTTGGGAAGCTCTAGAAAGAGACAGTGCCAGTGTTCGTGGGGCTATGAATGGGGTTTGCCTGGCTACTTGAAGAGCAGCAAGAGCTTTTGGTCCTGGCCCCTTTGCGGTGGGAGGAATCCCTGGACGTTCGCAATTGCTGAGCCTGCCGCCGGGTGTACTCGGGTCCGCAGGCAGATAATACTGGAGTGTGGGAGGCTCTAGAAAGAGACAGCACCAGCGTTGGTGGGTCTGTGAATGGGGTGTCCTGGCTACTTGAAGAGCAGCAAGAGCTTTTGGTCCTGGCCCCTTTGCGGTGGGAGGAATCCCTGGACATTCGCAATTGCTGAGCTGGGCTCCGGGTGTACTCGGCTCCGCAGGCAGATAATATTAGAGTTTGGGAGGCTCTAGAAAGAGACAGCACCAGCGTTGGTGGGGCTGTGAATGGGGTTGCCTGGCTACTTGAAGAGCAGCAAGAGCTTTTGGTCCTGGCCCCTTTGCGGTGGGAGTAATCCCTGGACGTTCGCAATTGCTGAGCCTGCCGCCGGGTGTCCTCAGCAGCGCACGCAAACAGTGTTCTCTTTTGGGAGGCTCTAGAAAGAGACAGTGCCAGCGTTCGTGGGGCTATGAATGGGGTTTGCCTCGCTACTTGAAGAGCAGCAAGAGCTTTTGGTCCTGGCCCCTTTGCGGTGGGAGGAATCCCTGGACAACGCAATTGCTGAGCCTGCCTCAGGGTGTCCTCAGCGGCCTACACAAACAGTGTTCTCTTTTGGGAGGCTCTAGAAAGAGACAGCGCCAGCGTTCGTGGGGCTATGAATGGGGTTTGCCTGGCTACTTGAAGAGCAGCAAGAGCTTTTGGTCCTGGCCCCTTTGCGGTGGGAGGAATCCCTGGACGTTCGCAATTGCTGAGCCTGCCGCCGGGTGTACTCGGCTCCGCAGGCAGATAACATTGGAGTGTGGGAGGCTCTAGAAAGAGACAGCACCAGCGTTGGTGGGGCTGTGAATGGGGTTGCGTGGCTACTTGAAGAGCAGCAAGAGCTTTTGGTCGAGGCCCCTTTGCGGTGGGAGGAATCCCTGGACGTTCGCAATTGCTGAGCCTGCCGACGGGTGTCCTCAGCGTCCCACGCAAACAGTGTTCTCTTTTGGGAGGCTCTAGAAAGAGACAGTGCCAGCGTTGGTGGGGCTGTGAATGGGGTTTGCCTGGCTACTTGAAGAGCAGCAAGAGCTTTTGGTCCTGGCCCCTTTGCGGTGGGAGGAATTCCTGGACGTTCGCAATTGCTGAGCCTGCCTCAGGGTGTCCTTAGCGTCCCACGCAAACACTGATCTCTTTTGGGAGGCTCTAGAAAGAGACAGCGCCAGCGTTGGTGGGTCTGTGAATGGGGTTGCCTGGCTACTTGAAGAGCAGTAAGAGCTTTTGGTCCTGGCCCCTTTGCGGTGGGAGGAATCCCTGGACGTTCGCAATTGCTGAGCTGGGCTCCGGGTGTACTCGGCTCCGCAGGCAGAGAATATTGGAGTTTGGGAGGCTCTAGAAAGAGACAGCACCAGCGTTGGTGGGGCTGTGAATGGGGTTGCCTGGCTACTTGAAGAGCAGCAAGAGCTTTTGGTCCGGCCCCTTTGCGGTGGGAGGAATCCCTGGACGTTCGCAATTGCTGAGCCTGCCGCCGGGTGTCCTCAGCAGCGCACGCAAACAGTGCTCTCTTTTGGGAGGCTCTAGAAAGAGACAGCAGCAGCGTTGGTGGGTCTGTGAATGGGGTGTCCTGACTACTTGAAGAGCAGCAAGAGCTTTTGGTCCTGGCCCCTTTGGGGTGGGAGGAATCCCTGGACGTTCGCAATTGCTGAGCCTGCCTCCGGGTGTAGTCGGGTCCGCAGGCAGATAATATTGGAGTTTGGGAGGCTCTAGAAAGAGACAGCACCAGCGTTGGTGGGGCTGTGAATGGGGTGTCCTGGCTACTTGAAGAGCAGCAAGAGCTTTTGGTCGAGGCCCCTTTGCGGTGGGAGGAATCCCTGGACGTTCGCAATTGCTGAGCCTGCCTCAGGGTGTCCTCAGCTGCCCAGGCAACCAGTGTTCTCTTTTGGGAGGCTCTAGAAAGAGACAGTGACATTGTTCTTGGGGCTATGAATGGGGTTTGCCTGGCTACTTGAAGAGCAGTAAGAGCTTTTGATCCTGGCCCCTTTGCAGTGGGAGGAATTCCTGGACGTTCGCAATTGCTGAGCCTGCCGACGAGTGTCCTTAGCGTCCCACACAAACAGTGCTCTCTTTTGGGAGGCTCTAGAAAGAGACAGCACCAGCGTTGGTGGGTCTGTGAATGGGGTGTCCTGACTACTTGAAGAGCAGCAAGAGCTTTTGGTCCTGGCCCCTTTGCGGTGGGAGGAATCCCTGGACATTCGCAATTGCTGAGCCTGCCGCCGGGTGTACTCGGCTCCGCAGGCAGAGAATATTGGAGTTTGGGAGGCTCTAGAAAGAGACAGCACCAGCGTTGGTGGGGCTGTGAATGGGGTGTCCTGGCTACTTGAAGAGCAGCAAGAGCTTTTGGTCCTGGCCCCTTTGCGGTGGGAGGAATCCCTGGATGTTCGCAATTGCTGAGCCTGCCACAGGGTGTCCTCAGCGGCCCACGCAAGCAGTGTTCTCTTTTGGGAGGCTCTAGAAAGAGACAGTGCCAGTGTTCGTGGGGCTATGAATGGGGTTTGCCTCGCTACTTGAAGAGCAGCAAGAGCTTTTGGTCCTGGCCCCTTTGTGGTGGGAGGAATCCCTGGACGTTCGCAATTGCTGAGCCTGCCGCCGGGTGTTCTCAGCAGCCCACGCAAATAGTGTTCAATTTTGGGAGGCTCTAGAAAGAGACAGCGCCAGCGTTGCTGGGTCTGTGAATGGGATTGCCTGGCTACTTGAAGAGCAGCAAGAGCTTTTGGTCCTGGCCCCTTTGCGGTGGGAGGAATCCCTGGACGCTCGCAATTGCTGAGCCTGCCGACGGGTGTCCTCAGCGGCCGACGCAAACAGTGTTCTCTTTTGGGTGGCTCTAGAAAGAGACAGCACCAGCGTTGGTGGGTCTGTGAATGGGGTGTCCTGACTACTTGAAGAGCAGCAAGAGCTTTTGGTCCTGGCCCCTTTGCGGTGGGAGGAATCCCTGGACGTTCGCAATTGCTGAGCCTGCCGCCTGGTGTCCTCAGCGGCCCACGCAAATAGTGTTCTCTTTTGGGAGGCTCTAGAAAGAGACAGTGAAATTGTTCATGGGGCTATGAATGGGGTTTGCCTCGCTACTTGAAGAGCAGCAAGAGCTTTTGGTCCTGGCCCCTTTGCGGTGGGAGGAATCCCTGGACGTTCGCAATTGCTGATCCTGCCTCAGGGTGTACTCGGTGGCCCACGCAGATAGTATTGGGCTTTGGGAGGCACTAGAAAGAGGCAGCACCAGCGTTGGTGGGGCTGTGAATGGGGTTGCCTGGCTACTTGAAGAGCAGCAAGAGCTTTTGGTCCTGGCCCCTTTGCGGTGGGAGGAATCCCTGGACGTTCGCAATTGCTGAGCCTGCCGCCGGGTGTCCTCAGCAGCGCACGCAAACAGTGCTCTCTTTTGGGAGGCTCTAGAAAGAGACAGCAGCAGCGTTGGTGGGTCTGTGAATGGGGTTGCCTGGCTACTTGAAGAGCAGCAAGAGCTTTTGGTCCTGGCCCCTTTGCCGTGGGAGGAATCCCTGGACGTTCGCAATTGCTGAGCCTGCCTCAGGGTGTCCTCAGCGGCCTACACAAACAGTGTTCTCTTTTGGGAGGCTCTAGAAAGAGACAGCACCAGCGTTGGTGGGGCTGTGAATGGGGTTTGCCTCGCTACTTGAAGAGCAGCAAGAGCTTTTGGTCCTGGCCCCTTTGGGGTGGGAGGAATCCCTGGACGTTCGCAATTGCTGAGCCTGCCGCCGGGTGTCCTCAGCGGCCGACGCAAACAGTGTTCTCTTTTGGGTGGCTCTAGAAAGAGACAGCACCAGCGTTGGTGGGTCTGTGAATGGGGTGTCCTGACTACTTGAAGAGCAGCAAGAGCTTTTGGTCAAGGCCCCTTTGCGGTGGGAGGAATCCCTGGACGTTCGCAATTGCTGAGCCTGCCGCCTGGTGTCCACAGCGGCCCACGCAAATAGTGTTCTCTTTTGGGAGGCTCTAGAAAGAGACAGCACCAGTGTTCGTGGGGCTATGAATTGGGTTTGCCTCGCTACTTGAAGAGCAGCAAGAGCTTTTGGTCCTGGCCCCTTTGCGGTGGGAGGAATCCCTGGACGTTCGCAATTGCTGATCCTGCCTCAGGGTGTACTCGGTGGCCCACGCAGATAGTATTGGGCTTTGGGAGGCACTAGAAAGAGGCAGCGCCAGCGTTGGTGGGTCTGTGAATGGGGTGTCCTGACTACTTGAAGAGCAGCAAGAGCTTTTGGTCCTGGCCCCTTTGCGGTGGGAGGAATCCCTGGACGTACGCAATTGCTGAGCCTGCCGCCGGGTGTACTCGGCTCCGCAGGCAGATAATATTGGAGTTTGGGAGGCTCTAGAAAGAGACAGCGCCAGCGTTGGTGGGGCTGTGAATGGGGTTGCCTGGCTACTTGAAGAGCAGCAAGAGCTTTTGGTCGAGGCCCCTTTGCGGTGGGAGGAATCCCTGGACGTTCGCAATTGCTGAGCCTGCCGCCGGGTGTCCTCAGCAGCCCACGCAACCAGTGTTCTCTTTTGGGAGGCTCTAGAAAGAGACAGTGCCAGTGTTCATGGGGCTATGAATGGGGTTTGCCTCTCTACTTGAGGAGCAGCAAGAGCTTTTGGTCCTGGCGCCTTTGGGGTGGCAGGAATCCCTGGACGTTCGCAATTGCTGAGCCTGCCGCCGGGTGTTCTCAGCAGCCCACGCAAATAGTGTTAAATTTTGGGAGGCTCTAGAAAGAGACAGCACCAGCGTTTGTAGGGCTGTGAATGGGGTTGCGTGGCTACTTGAAGAGCAGCAAGAGCTTTTGGTCCTGGTCCCTTTGGGGTGGGACGAATCCCTGGACATTCGCAATTACTGAGCTGGGCTCCGGGTGTACTCGGATCCGCAGGCAGATAATATTGGAGTTTTGGAGGCTCTAGAAAGAGACAGCACCAGCGTTGGTGGGGCTGTGAATGGGGTGTCCAGGCTACTTGAAGAGCAGCAAGAGCTTTTGGTCCTGGCCCCTTTGGGGTGGGAGGAATCCCTGGACGTTCGCAATTGCTGAGCCTGCCTCCGGGTGTCCTCAGCGGCCCACGCAAACAGTGTTCTCTTTTGGGAGGCTCTAGAAAGAGATAGTGACATTGTTCGTGGGGCTATGAATGGGGTTTGCCTGGCTACTTGAAGAGCAGCAAGAGCTTTTGGTCCTGGCCCCTTTGCGGTGGGAGGAATTCCTGGACGTTCGCAATTGCTGAGCCTGCCGACGGGTGTCCTTAGCGTCCCACGCAAACACTGATCTCTTTTGGGAGGCTCTAGAAAGAGACAGCACCAGCGTTGGTGGGTCTGTGAATGGGGTGTCCTGACTACTTGAAGAGCAGCAAGAGCTTTTGGTCCTGGCCCCTTTGGGGTGGGAGGAATCCCTGGACATTCGCAATTGCTGAGCTGGGCTCCGGGTGTACTCGGCTCCGCAGGCAGAGAATATTGGAGTTTGGGAGGCTCTAGAAAGAGACAGCACCAGCGTTGGTGGGTCTGTGAATGGGGTGTCCTGGCTACTTGAAGAGCAGCAAGAGCTTTTGGTCCTGGCCCCTTTGGGGTGGGAGGAATCCCTGGACGTTCGCAATTGCTGAGCCTGCCTCAGGGTGTCCTCAGCGGCCCACACAAACAGTGTTCTCTTTTGGGAGGCTCTAGAAAGAGACAGCGCCAGCGTTCGTGGGGCTATGAATGGGGTTTGCCTGGCTACTTGAAGAGCAGCAAGAGCTTTTGGTCCTGGCCCCTTTGGGGTGGGAGGAATCCCTGGACGTTCGCAATTGCTGAGCCTGCCCCTGGGTGTACTCGGGTCCGCAGGCAGATAATATTGGAGTGTGGGAGGCTCTAGAAAGAGACAGCACCAGCGTTGGTGGGGCTGTGAATGGGGTTGCGTGGCTACTTGAAGAGCAGCAAGAGCTTTTGGTCCTGGCCCCTTTGGGGTGGGAGGAATCCCTGGACATTCGCAATTGCTGAGCTGGGCTCCGGGTGTACTCGGCTCCGCAGGCAGATAATATTAGAGTTTGGGAGGCTCTAGAAAGAGACAGCACCAGCGTTGGTGGGGCTGTGAATGGGGTTGCCTGGCTACTTGAAGAGCAGCAAGAGCTTTTGGTCCTGGCCCCTTTGGGGTGGGAGGAATTCCTGGACGTTCGCAATTGCTGAGCCTGCCTCAGGGTGTCCTTAGTGTCCCACGCAAACAGTGTTCTCTTTTGGGAGGCTCTAGAAAGAGGCAGCGCCAGCGTTGGTGGGTCTGTGAATGGGGTGTCCTGACTACTTGAAGAGCAGCAAGAGCTTTTGGTCCTGGCCCCTTTGGGGTGGGAGGAATCCCTGGACATTCGCAATTGCTGAGCTGGGCTCCGGGTGTACTCGGCTCCGCAGGCAGAGAATATTGGAGTTTGGGAGGCTCTAGAAAGAGACAGCACCAGCGTTGGTGGGGCTGTGAATGGGGTGTCCTGGCTACTTGAAGAGCAGCAAGAGCTTTTGGTCCTGGCCCCTTTGCGGTGGGAGGAATCCCTGGATGTTCGCAATTGCTGAGCCTGCCGCCGGGTGTCCTCAGCAGCCCACGCAACCAGTGTTCTCTTTTGGGAGGCTCTAGAAAGAGACAGTGCCAGTGTTCGTGGGGCTATGAATGGGGTTTGCCTCTCTACTTGAGGAGCAGCAAGAGCTTTTGGTCCTGGCCCCTTTGCGGTGGGAGGAATCCCTGGACGTTCGCAATTGCTGAGCCTGCCGCCGGGTGTTCTCAGCAGCCCACGCAAATAGTGTTAAATTTTGGGAGGCTCTAGAAAGAGACAGCACCAGCGTTTGTAGGGCTGTGAATGGGGTTGCGTGGCTACTTGAAGAGCAGCAAGAGCTTTTGGTCCTGGTCCCTTTGGGGTGGGAGGAATCCCTGGACATTCGCAATTACTGAGCTGGGCTCCGGGTGTACTCGGCTCCGCAGGCAGATAATATTGGAGTGTGGGAGGCTCTAGAAAGAGACAGCACCAGCGTTGGTGGGGCTGTGAATGGGGTGTCCTGGCTACTTGAAGAGCAGCAAGAGCTTTTGGTCCTGGCCCCTTTGGGGTGGGAGGAATCCCTGGACGTTCGCAATTGCTGAGCCTGCCTCAGGGTGTCCTCAGCGGCCTACGCAAACAGTGCTCTCTTTTGGGAAGCTCTAGAAAGAGACAGTGCCATCATTCGTGGGGTATGAATGGGGTTTGCCTGGCTACTTGAAGAGCAGCAAGAGCTTTTGGTCCTGGCCCCTTTGCGGTGGGAGGAATCCCTGGACGTTCGCAATTGCTGAGCCTGCCGCCGGGTGTACTCGGCTCCGCAGGCAGATAATATTGGAGTGTGGGAGGCTCTAGAAAGAGACAGCACCAGCGTTGGTGGGGCTGTGAATGGGGTGTCCTGGCTACTTGAAGAGCAGCAAGAGCTTTTGGTCCTGGCCCCTTTGGGGTGGGAGGAATCCCTGGACATTCGCAATTGCTGAGCTGGGCTCCGGGTGTACTCGGCTCCGCAGGCAGATAATATTAGAGTTTGGGAGGCTCTAGAAAGAGACAGCACCAGCGTTGGTGGGGCTGTGAATGGGGTGTCCTGGCTACTTGAAGAGCAGCAAGAGCTTTTGGTCCTGGCCCCTTTGCGGTGGGAGGAATCCCTGGACGTTCGCAATTGCTGAGCCTGCCTCAGGGTGTCCTCAGCAGCGCACGCAACCAGTGTTCTCTTTTGGGAGGCTCTAGAACGAGACAGTGCCAGCGTTCGTGGGGCTATGAATGGGGTTTGCCTCGCTACTTGAAGAGCAGCAAGAGCTTTTGGTCCTGGCCCCTTTGCGGTGGGAGGAATCCCTGGACGTTCGCAATTGCTGAGCCTGCCTCAGGGTGTCCTTAGTGTCCCACGCAAACAGTGTTCTCTTTTGGGAGGCTCTAGAAAGAGACAGCGCCAGCGTTCGTGGGGCTATGAATGGGGTTTGCCTGGCTACTTGAAGAGCAGCAAGAGCTTTTGGTCCTGGCCCCTTTGCGGTGGGAGGAATCCCTGGATGTTCGCAATTGCTGAGCCTGCCGCCGGGTGTCCTCAGCAGCCCACGCAACCAGTGTTCTCTTTTGGGAGGCTCTAGAAAGAGACAGTGCCAGTGTTCGTGGGGCTATGAATGGGGTTTGCCTCTCTACTTGAGGAGCAGCAAGAGCTTTTGGTCCTGGCCCCTTTGCGGTGGGAGGAATCCCTGGACGTTCGCAATTGCTGAGCCTGCCGCCGGGTGTTCTCAGCAGCCCACGCAAATAGTGTTAAATTTTGGGAGGCTCTAGAAAGAGACAGCACCAGCGTTTGTAGGGCTGTGAATGGGGTTGCGTGGCTACTTGAAGAGCAGCAAGAGCTTTTGGTCCTGGTCCCTTTGGGGTGGGAGGAATCCCTGGACATTCGCAATTACTGAGCTGGGCTCCGGGTGTACTCGGCTCCGCAGGCAGATAATATTGGAGTGTGGGAGGCTCTAGAAAGAGACAACACCAGCGTTGGTGGGGCTGTGAATGGGGTTGCCTGGCTACTTGAAGAGCAGCAAGAGCTTTTGGTCCTGGCCCCTTTGCGGTGGGAGGAATCCCTGGACGTTCGCAATTGCTGAGCCTGCTGCCGGGTGTCCTCAGCAGCGCACGCAAACAGTGTTCTCTTTTGGGAGGCTCTAGAAAGAGACAGTGCCAGCGTTCGTGGGGCTATGAATGGGGTTTGCCTCGCTACTTGAAGAGCAGCAAGAGCTTTTGGTCCTGGCCCCTCTGCGGTGGGAGGAATCCCTGGACGTTCGCAATTGCTGAGCCTGCCTCAGGGTGTCGTCAGCGGCCCACACAAACAGTGTTCTCTTTTGGGAGGCTCTAGAAAGAGACAGCGCCAGCGTTGGTGGGGCTGTGAATGGGGTTTGCCTCGCTAATTGAAGAGCAGCAAGAGCTTTTGGTCCTGGCCCCTTTGCGGTGGGAGGAATCCCTGGACGTTCGCAATTGCTGAGCCTGCCGCCAGGTGTACTCGGGTCCGCAGGCAGATAATATTGGAGTGTGGGAGGCTCTAGAAAGAGACAACACCAGCATTGGTGGGGCTGTGAATGGGGTGTCCTGGCTACTTGAAGAGCAGCAAGAGCTTTTGGTCCTGGCCCCTTTGCGGTGGGAGGAATCCCTGGACGTTCGCAATTGCTGAGCCTGCCTCAGGGTGTCCTTAGCGTCCCACGCAAACACTGATCTCTTTTGGGAGGCTCTAGAAAGAGACAGCACCAGCGTTGGTGGGTCTGTGAATGGGGTGTCCTGACTACTTGAAGAGCAGCAAGAGCTTTTGGTCCTGGCCCCTTTGCGGTGGGAGGAATCCCTGGACATTCGCAATTGCTGAGCTGGGCTCCGGGTGTACTCGGCTCCGCAGGCAGAGAATATTGGAGTTTGGGAGGCTCTAGAAAGAGACAGCACCAGCATTGGTGGGGCTGTGAATGGGGTTTGCCTGGCTACTTGAAGAGCAGCAAGAGCTTTTGGTCCTGGCCCCTTTGCGGTGGGAGGAATCCCTGGATGTTCGCAATTGCTGAGCCTGCCGCCGGGTGTCCTCAGCAGCCCACGCAACCAGTGTTCTCTTTTGGGAGGCTCTAGAAAGAGACAGTGCCAGTGTTCGTGGGGCTATGAATGGGGTTTGCCTGGCTACTTGAAGAGCAGCAAGAGCTTTTGGTCCTGGCGCCTTTGGGGTGGCAGGAATCCCTGGACGTTCGCAATTGCTGAGCCTGCCGCCGGGTGTTCTCAGCAGCCCACGCAAATAGTGTTAAATTTTGGGAGGCTCTAGAAAGAGACAGCACCAGCGTTTGTAGGGCTGTGAATGGGGTTGCGTGGCTACTTGAAGAGCAGCAAGAGCTTTTGGTCCTGGTCCCTTTGGGGTGGGACGAATCCCTGGACATTCGCAATTACTGAGCTGGGCTCCGGGTGTACTCGGATCCGCAGCCAGATAATATTGGAGTTTGGGAGGCTCTAGAAAGAGACAGCACCAGCGTTGGTGGGGCTGTGAATGGGGTGTCCTGGCTACTTGAAGAGCAGCAAGAGCTTTTGGTCCTGGCCCCTTTGGGGTGGGAGGAATCCCTGGACGTTCGCAATTGCTGAGCCTGCCTCCGGGTGTCCTCAGCGTCCCACGCAAACAGTGTTCTCTTTTGGGAGGCTCTAGAAAGAGATAATGACATTGTTCGTGGGGCTATGAATGGGGTTTGCCTGGCTACTTGAAGAGCAGCAAGAGCTTTTGGTCCTGGCCCCTTTGCGGTGGGAGGAATTCCTGGACGTTCGCAATTGCTGAGCCTGCCGACGGGTGTCCTTAGCGTCCCACGCAAACACTGATCTCTTTTGGGAGGCTCTAGAAAGAGACAGCGCCAGCGTTGGTGGGTCTGTGAATGGGGTGTCCTGACTACTTGAAGAGCAGCAAGAGCTTTTGGTCCTGGCCCCTTTGGGGTGGGAGGAATCCCTGGACATTCGCAATTGCTGAGCTGGGCTCCGGGTGTACTCGGCTCCGCAGGCAGAGAATATTGGAGTTTGGGAGGCTCTAGAAAGAGACAGCACCAGCGTTGGTGGGGCTGTGAATGGGGTTGCCTGGCTACTTGAAGAGCAGCAAGAGCTTTTGGTCCTGGCCCCTTTGCGGTGGGAGGAATCCCTGGACGTTCGCAATTGCTGAGCCTGCCGCCGGGTGTACTCGGCTCCGCAGGCAGATAATATTGGAGTGTGGGAGGCTCTAGAAAGAGACAGCACCAGCGTTGGTGGGGCTGTGAATGGGGTTGCGTGGCTACTTGAAGAGCAGCAAGAGCTTTTGGTCCTGGCCCCTTTGGGGTGGGAGGAATCCCTGGACATTCGCAATTGCTGAGCTGGGCTCCGGGTGTACTCGGCTCCGCAGGCAGATAATATTAGAGTTTGGGAGGCTCTAGAAAGAGACAGCACCAGCGTTGGTGGGGCTGTGAATGGGGTTGCCTGGCTACTTGAAGAGCAGCAAGAGCTTTTGGTCCTGGCCCCTTTGGGGTGGGAGGAATTCCTGGACGTTCGCAATTGCTGAGCCTGCCTCAGGGTATCCTTAGTGTCCCACGCAAACAGTGTTCTCTTTTGGGAGGCTCTAGAAAGAGGCAGCGCCAGCGTTGGTGGGTCTGTGAATGGGGTGTCCTGACTACTTGAAGAGCAGCAAGAGCTTTTGGTCCTGGCCCCTTTGGGGTGGGAGGAATCCCTGGACATTCGCAATTGCTGAGCTGGGCTCCGGGTGTACTCGGCTCCGCAGGCAGAGAATATTGGAGTTTGGGAGGCTCTAGAAAGAGACAGCACCAGCGTTGGTGGGGCTGTGAATGGGGTGTCCTGGCTACTTGAAGAGCAGCAAGAGCTTTTGGTCCTGGCCCCTTTGCGGTGGGAGGAATCCCTGGATGTTCGCAATTGCTGAGCCTGCCGCCGGGTGTCCTCAGCAGCCCACGCAACCAGTGTTCTCTTTTGGGAGGCTCTAGAAAGAGACAGTGCCAGTGTTCGTGGGGCTATGAATGGGGTTTGCCTCTCTACTTGAGGAGCAGCAAGAGCTTTTGGTCCTGGCCCCTTTGCGGTGGGAGGAATCCCTGGACGTTCGCAATTGCTGAGCCTGCCGCCGGGTGTTCTCAGCAGCCCACGCAAATAGTGTTAAATTTTGGGAGGCTCTAGAAAGAGACAGCACCAGCGTTTGTAGGGCTGTGAATGGGGTTGCGTGGCTACTTGAAGAGCAGCAAGAGCTTTTGGTCCTGGTCCCTTTGGGGTGGGAGGAATCCCTGGACATTCGCAATTACTGAGCTGGGCTCCGGGTGTACTCGGCTCCGCAGGCAGATAATATTGGAGTGTGGGAGGCTCTAGAAAGAGACAGCACCAGCGTTGGTGGGTCTGTGAATGGGGTGTCCTGGCTACTTGAAGAGCAGCAAGAGCTTTTGGTCCTGGCCCCTTTGGGGTGGGAGGAATCCCTGGACGTTCGCAATTGCTGAGCCTGCCTCAGGGTGTCCTCAGCGGCCTACGCAAACAGTGCTCTCTTTTGGGAAGCTCTAGAAAGAGACAGTGCCAGTGTTCGTGGGGCTATGAATGGGGTTTGCCTGGCTACTTGAAGAGCAGCAAGAGCTTTTGGTCCTGGCCCCTTTGCGGTGGGAGGAATCCCTGGACGTTCGCAATTGCTGAGCCTGCCGCCGGGTGTACTCGGGTCCGCAGGCAGATAATACTGGAGTGTGGGAGGCTCTAGAAAGAGACAGCACCAGCGTTGGTGGGTCTGTGAATGGGGTGTCCTGGCTACTTGAAGAGCAGCAAGAGCTTTTGGTCCTGGCCCCTTTGCGGTGGGAGGAATCCCTGGACATTCGCAATTGCTGAGCTGGGCTCCGGGTGTACTCGGCTCCGCAGGCAGATAATATTAGAGTTTGGGAGGCTCTAGAAAGAGACAGCACCAGCGTTGGTGGGGCTGTGAATGGGGTTGCCTGGCTACTTGAAGAGCAGCAAGAGCTTTTGGTCCTGGCCCCTTTGCGGTGGGAGTAATCCCTGGACGTTCGCAATTGCTGAGCCTGCCGCCGGGTGTCCTCAGCAGCGCACGCAAACAGTGTTCTCTTTTGGGAGGCTCTAGAAAGAGACAGTGCCAGCGTTCGTGGGGCTATGAATGGGGTTTGCCTCGCTACTTGAAGAGCAGCAAGAGCTTTTGGTCCTGGCCCCTTTGCGGTGGGAGGAATCCCTGGACAACGCAATTGCTGAGCCTGCCTCAGGGTGTCCTCAGCGGCCTACACAAACAGTGTTCTCTTTTGGGAGGCTCTAGAAAGAGACAGCGCCAGCGTTCGTGGGGCTATGAATGGGGTTTGCCTGGCTACTTGAAGAGCAGCAAGAGCTTTTGGTCCTGGCCCCTTTGCGGTGGGAGGAATCCCTGGATGTTCGCAATTGCTGAGCCTGCCTCCGGGTGTCCTCAGCAGCGCACGCAAACAGTGCTCTCTTTTGGGAGGCTCTAGAAAGAGACAGCACCAGCGTTGGTGGGGCTGTGAATGGGGTTGCGTGGCTACTTGAAGAGCAGCAAGAGCTTTTGGTCGAGGCCCCTTTGCGGTGGGAGGAATCCCTGGACGTTCGCAATTGCTGAGCCTGCCGACGGGTGTCCTCAGCGTCCCACGCAAACAGTGTTCTCTTTTGGGAGGCTCTAGAAAGAGACAGTGCCAGCGTTGGTGGGGCTGTGAATGGGGTTTGCCTGGCTACTTGAAGAGCAGCAAGAGCTTTTGGTCCTGGCCCCTTTGCGGTGGGAGGAATTCCTGGACGTTCGCAATTGCTGAGCCTGCCTCAGGGTGTCCTTAGCGTCCCACGCAAACACTGATCTCTTTTGGGAGGCTCTAGAAAGAGACAGCGCCAGCGTTGGTGGGTCTGTGAATGGGGTTGCCTGGCTACTTGAAGAGCAGTAAGAGCTTTTGGTCCTGGCCCCTTTGCGGTGGGAGGAATCCCTGGACGTTCGCAATTGCTGAGCTGGGCTCCGGGTGTACTCGGCTCCGCAGGCAGAGAATATTGGAGTTTGGGAGGCTCTAGAAAGAGACAGCACCAGCGTTGGTGGGGCTGTGAATGGGGTTGCCTGGCTACTTGAAGAGCAGCAAGAGCTTTTGGTCCGGCCCCTTTGCGGTGGGAGGAATCCCTGGACGTTCGCAATTTCTGAGCCTGCCGCCGGGTGTCCTCAGCAGCGCACGCAAACAGTGCTCTCTTTTGGGAGGCTCTAGAAAGAGACAGCAGCAGCGTTGGTGGGTCTGTGAATGGGGTGTCCTGACTACTTGAAGAGCAGCAAGAGCTTTTGGTCCTGGCCCCTTTGGGGTGGGAGGAATCCCTGGACGTTCGCAATTGCTGAGCCTGCCTCCGGGTGTAGTCGGGTCCGCAGGCAGATAATATTGGAGTTTGGGAGGCTCTAGAAAGAGACAGCACCAGCGTTGGTGGGGCTGTGAATGGGGTGTCCTGGCTACTTGAAGAGCAGCAAGAGCTTTTGGTCGAGGCCCCTTTGCGGTGGGAGGAATCCCTGGACGTTCGCAATTGCTGAGCCTGCCTCAGGGTGTCCTCAGCTGCCCAGGCAACCAGTGTTCTCTTTTGGGAGGCTCTAGAAAGAGACAGTGACATTGTTCTTGGGGCTATGAATGGGGTTTGCCTGGCTACTTGAAGAGCAGTAAGAGCTTTTGATCCTGGCCCCTTTGCAGTGGGAGGAATTCCTGGACGTTCGCAATTGCTGAGCCTGCCGACGAGTGTCCTTAGCGTCCCACACAAACAGTGCTCTCTTTTGGGAGGCTCTAGAAAGAGACAGCACCAGCGTTTGTAGGGCTGTGAATGGGGTTGCGTGGCTACTTGAAGAGCAGCAAGAGCTTTTGGTCCTGGTCCCTTTGGGGTGGGACGAATCCCTGGACATTCGCAATTACTGAGCTGGGCTCCGGGTGTACTCGGATCCGCAGGCAGATAATATTGGAGTTTTGGAGGCTCTAGAAAGAGACAGCACCAGCGTTGGTGGGGCTGTGAATGGGGTGTCCAGGCTACTTGAAGAGCAGCAAGAGCTTTTGGTCCTGGCCCCTTTGGGGTGGGAGGAATCCCTGGACGTTCGCAATTGCTGAGCCTGCCTCCGGGTGTCCTCAGCGGCCCACGCAAACAGTGTTCTCTTTTGGGAGGCTCTAGAAAGAGATAGTGACATTGTTCGTGGGGCTATGAATGGGGTTTGCCTGGCTACTTGAAGAGCAGCAAGAGCTTTTGGTCCTGGCCCCTTTGCGGTGGGAGGAATTCCTGGACGTTCGCAATTGCTGAGCCTGCCGACGGGTGTCCTTAGCGTCCCACGCAAACACTGATCTCTTTTGGGAGGCTCTAGAAAGAGACAGCACCAGCGTTGGTGGGTCTGTGAATGGGGTGTCCTGACTACTTGAAGAGCAGCAAGAGCTTTTGGTCCTGGCCCCTTTGGGGTGGGAGGAATCCCTGGACATTCGCAATTGCTGAGCTGGGCTCCGGGTGTACTCGGCTCCGCAGGCAGAGAATATTGGAGTTTGGGAGGCTCTAGAAAGAGACAGCACCAGCGTTGGTGGGTCTGTGAATGGGGTGTCCTGGCTACTTGAAGAGCAGCAAGAGCTTTTGGTCCTGGCCCCTTTGGGGTGGGAGGAATCCCTGGACGTTCGCAATTGCTGAGCCTGCCTCAGGGTGTCCTCAGCGGCCCACACAAACAGTGTTCTCTTTTGGGAGGCTCTAGAAAGAGACAGCGCCAGCGTTCGTGGGGCTATGAATGGGGTTTGCCTGGCTACTTGAAGAGCAGCAAGAGCTTTTGGTCCTGGCCCCTTTGGGGTGGGAGGAATCCCTGGACGTTCGCAATTGCTGAGCCTGCCCCTGGGTGTACTCGGGTCCGCAGGCAGATAATATTGGAGTGTGGGAGGCTCTAGAAAGAGACAGCACCAGCGTTGGTGGGGCTGTGAATGGGGTTGCGTGGCTACTTGAAGAGCAGCAAGAGCTTTTGGTCCTGGCCCCTTTGGGGTGGGAGGAATCCCTGGACATTCGCAATTGCTGAGCTGGGCTCCGGGTGTACTCGGCTCCGCAGGCAGATAATATTAGAGTTTGGGAGGCTCTAGAAAGAGACAGCACCAGCGTTGGTGGGGCTGTGAATGGGGTTGCCTGGCTACTTGAAGAGCAGCAAGAGCTTTTGGTCCTGGCCCCTTTGGGGTGGGAGGAATTCCTGGACGTTCGCAATTGCTGAGCCTGCCTCAGGGTGTCCTTAGTGTCCCACGCAAACAGTGTTCTCTTTTGGGAGGCTCTAGAAAGAGGCAGCGCCAGCGTTGGTGGGTCTGTGAATGGGGTGTCCTGACTACTTGAAGAGCAGCAAGAGCTTTTGGTCCTGGCCCCTTTGGGGTGGGAGGAATCCCTGGACATTCGCAATTGCTGAGCTGGGCTCCGGGTGTACTCGGCTCCGCAGGCAGAGAATATTGGAGTTTGGGAGGCTCTAGAAAGAGACAGCACCAGCGTTGGTGGGGCTGTGAATGGGGTGTCCTGGCTACTTGAAGAGCAGCAAGAGCTTTTGGTCCTGGCCCCTTTGCGGTGGGAGGAATCCCTGGATGTTCGCAATTGCTGAGCCTGCCGCCGGGTGTCCTCAGCAGCCCACGCAACCAGTGTTCTCTTTTGGGAGGCTCTAGAAAGAGACAGTGCCAGTGTTCGTGGGGCTATGAATGGGGTTTGCCTGGCTAGTTGAAGAGCAGCAAGAGCTTTTGGTCCTGGCCCCTTTGCGGTGGGAGGAATCCCTGGACGTTCGCAATTGCTGAGCCTGCCGCCGGGTGTTCTCAGCAGCCCACGCAAATAGTGTTAAATTTTGGGAGGCTCTAGAAAGAGACAGCACCAGCGTTTGTAGGGCTGTGAATGGGGTTGCGTGGCTACTTGAAGAGCAGCAAGAGCTTTTGGTCCTGGTCCCTTTGGGGTGGGAGGAATCCCTGGACATTCGCAATTACTGAGCTGGGCTCCGGGTGTACTCGGCTCCGCAGGCAGATAATATTGGAGTGTGGGAGGCTCTAGAAAGAGACAGCACCA
Organism: Platalea minor; assembly: GCA_037975005.1. Taxonomy (NCBI): domain Eukaryota; kingdom Metazoa; phylum Chordata; class Aves; order Pelecaniformes; family Threskiornithidae; genus Platalea; species Platalea minor. Next base: position 136,240 of record JBBPFK010000105.1, read on the forward strand.
GCGTTGGTGGGGCTGTGAATGGGGTGTCCTGGCTACTTGAAGAGCAGCAAGAGCTTTTGGTCCTGGCCCCTTTGGGGTGGGAGGAATCCCTGGACGTTCGCAATTGCTGAGCCTGCCTCAGGGTGTCCTCAGCGGCCTACGCAAACAGTGCTCTCTTTTGGGAAGCTCTAGAAAGAGACAGTGCCATCATTCGTGGGGCTATGAATGGGGTTTGCCTGGCTACTTGAAGAGCAGCAAGAGCTTTTGGTCCTGGCCCCTTTGCGGTGGGAGGAATCCCTGGACGTTCGCAATTGCTGAGCCTGCCGCCGGGTGTACTCGGCTCCGCAGGCAGATAATATTGGAGTGTGGGAGGCTCTAGAAAGAGACAGCACCAGCGTTGGTGGGGCTGTGAATGGGGTGTCCTGGCTACTTGAAGAGCAGCAAGAGCTTTTGGTCCTGGCCCCTTTGGGGTGGGAGGAATCCCTGGACATTCGCAATTGCTGAGCTGGGCTCCGGGTGTACTCGGCTCCGCAGGCAGATAATATTAGAGTTTGGGAGGCTCTAGAAAGAGACAGCACCAGCGTTGGTGGGGCTGTGAATGGGGTGTCCTGGCTACTTGAAGAGCAGCAAGAGCTTTTGGTCCTGGCCCCTTTGCGGTGGGAGGAATCCCTGGACGTTCGCAATTGCTGAGCCTGCCTCAGGGTGTCCTCAGCAGCGCACGCAACCAGTGTTCTCTTTTGGGAGGCTCTAGAACGAGACAGTGCCAGCGTTCGTGGGGCTATGAATGGGGTTTGCCTCGCTACTTGAAGAGCAGCAAGAGCTTTTGGTCCTGGCCCCTTTGCGGTGGGAGGAATCCCTGGACGTTCGCAATTGCTGAGCCTGCCTCAGGGTGTCCTTAGTGTCCCACGCAAACAGTGTTCTCTTTTGGGAGGCTCTAGAAAGAGACAGCACCAGCGTTGGTGGGGCTGTGAATGGGGTGTCCTGGCTACTTGAAGAGCAGCAAGAGCTTTTGGTCCTGGCCCCTTTGCGGTGGGAGGAATCCCTGGATGTTCGCAATTGCTGAGCCTGCCGCCGGGTGTCCTCAGCAGCCCACGCAACCAGTGTTCTCTTTTGGGAGGCTCTAGAAAGAGACAGTGCCAGTGTTCGTGGGGCTATGAATGGGGTTTGCCTCTCTACTTGAGGAGCAGCAAGAGCTTTTGGTCCTGGCCCCTTTGCGGTGGGAGGAATCCCTGGACGTTCGCAATTGCTGAGCCTGCCGCCGGGTGTTCTCAGCAGCCCACGCAAATAGTGTTCAATTTTGGGAGGCTCTAGAAAGAGACAGCACCAGCGTTTGTAGGGCTGTGAATGGGGTTGCGTGGCTACTTGAAGAGCAGCAAGAGCTTTTGGTCCTGGTCCCTTTGGGGTGGGAGGAATCCCTGGACATTCGCAATTACTGAGCTGGGCTCCGGGTGTACTCGGCTCCGCAGCCAGATAATATTGGAGTGTGGGAGGCTCTAGAAAGAGACAGCACCAGCGTTGGTGGGTCTGTGAATGGGGTGTCCTGGCTACTTGAAGAGCAGCAAGAGCTTTTGGTCCTGGCCCCTTTGGGGTGGGAGGAATCCCTGGACGTTCGCAATTGCTGAGCCTGCCTCAGGGTGTCCTTAGCGGCCTACGCAAACAGTGCTCTCTTTTGGGAAGCTCTAGAAAGAGACAGTGCCAGTGTTCGTGGGGCTATGAATGGGGTTTGCCTCGCTACTTGAAGAGCAGCAAGAGCTTTTGGTCCTGGCCCCTTTGCGGTGGGAGGAATCCCTGGACGTTCGCAATTGCTGAGCCTGCCGCCGGGTGTACTCGGGTCCGCAGGCAGATAATATTGGAGTGTGGGAGGCTCTAGAAAGAGACAGCACCAGCGTTGGTGGGGCTGTGAATGGGGTTGCGTGGCTACTTGAAGAGCAGCAAGAGCTTTTGGTCCTGGCCCCTTTGGGGTGGGAGGAATCCCTGGACATTCGCAATTGCTGAGCTGGGCTCCGGGTGTACTCGGCTCCGCAGGCAGATAATATTAGAGTTTGGGAGGCTCTAGAAAGAGACAGCACCAGCGTTGGTGGGGCTGTGAATGGGGTTGCCTGGCTACTTGAAGAGCAGCAAGAGCTTTTGGTCCTGGCCCCTTTGGGGTGGGAGGAATTCCTGGACGTTCGCAATTGCTGAGCCTGCCTCAGGGTGTCCTTAGTGTCCCACGCAAACAGTGTTCTCTTTTGGGAGGCTCTAGAAAGAGGCAGCGCCAGCGTTGGTGGGTCTGTGAATGGGGTGTCCTGACTACTTGAAGAGCAGCAAGAGCTTTTGGTCCTGGCCCCTTTGGGGTGGGAGGAATCCCTGGACATTCGCAATTGCTGAGCCTGCCGCCGGGTGTACTCGGCTCCGCAGGCAGAGAATATTGGAGTTTGGGAGGCTCTAGAAAGAGACAGCACCAGCGTTGGTGGGGCTGAGAATGGGGTTGTGTGGCTACTTGAAGAGCAGCAAGAGCTTTTGGTCCTGGCCCCTTTGCGGTGGGAGGAATCCCTGGGCTTTCGCAATTCCTGAGCCTTCCTCAGGGTGTCCTCAGCGGCCCAGGCAAACAGTGTTCTCTTTTGGGAGGCTCTAGAAAGAGACAGTGGCAGTGTTCGTGGGGCTATGAATGGGGTTTGCCTCTCTACTTGAGGAGCAGCAAGAGCTTTTGGTCCTGGCCCCTTTGTCGTGGGAGTAACCCCTGGACGTTTGCAATTGCTGAGCCTGCCTCCGGGTGTACTCGGAGGCCCACGCAGATAGTGCTGGGCTTTGGGAGGCACCAGAAAGAGACAGCGCCAGTGTTTGTAGGGCTGTGAATGGGGTTGCGTGGCTACTTGAAGAGCAGCAAGAGCTTTTGGTCCTGGTCCCTTTGGGGTGGGAGGAATCCCTGGACATTCGCAATTACTGAGCTGGGCTCCGGGTGTACTCGGCTCCGCAGCCAGATAATATTGGAGTGTGGGAGGCTCTAGAAAGAGACAGCACCAGCGTTGGTGGGGCTGTGAATGGGGTGTCCTGGCTACTTGAAGAGCAGCAAGAGCTTTTGGTCCTGGCCCCTTTGGGGTGGGAGGAATCCCTGGACGTTCGCAATTGCTGAGCCTGCCTCAGGGTGTCGTCAGCGGCCTACGCAAACAGTGCTCTCTTTTGGGAAGCTCTAGAAAGAGACAGTGCCAGTGTTCGTGGGGCTATGAATGGGGTTTGCCTCGCTACTTGAAGAGCAGCAAGAGCTTTTGGTCCTGGCCCCTTTGGGGTGGGAGGAATCCCTGGACGTTCGCAATTGCTGAGCCTGCCGCCGGGTGTACTCGGGTCCGCAGGCAGATAATATTGGAGTGTGGGAGGCTCTAGAAAGAGACAGCACCAGCGTTGGTGGGGCTGTGAATGGGGTGTCCTGGCTACTTGAAGAGCAGCAAGAGCTTTTGGTCCTGGCCCCTTTGGGGTGGGAGGAATCCCTGGACATTCGCAATTGCTGAGCTGGGCTCCGGGTGTACTCGGCTCCGCAGGCAGATAATATTATAGTTTGGGAGGCTCTAGAAAGAGACAGCACCAGCGTTGGTGGGGCTGTGAATGGGGTGTCCTGGCTACTTGAAGAGCAGCAAGAGCTTTTGGTCCTGGCCCCTTTGCGGTGGGAGGAATCCCTGGACGTTCGCAATTGCTGAGCCTGCCGCCGGGTGTCCTCAGCAGCGCACGCAAACAGTGTTCTCTTTTGGGAGGCTCTAGAACGAGACAGTGCCAGCGTTCGTGGGGCTATGAATGGGGTTTGCCTCGCTACTTGAAGAGCAGCAAGAGCTTTTGGTCCTGGCCCCTTTGCGGTGGGAGGAATCCCTGGACGTTCGCAATTGCTGAGCCTGCCTCAGGGTGTCCTTAGTGTCCCACGCAAACAGTGTTCTCTTTTGGGAGGCTCTAGAAAGAGACAGCGCCAGCGTTCGTGGGGCTATGAATGGGGTTTGCCTGGCTACTTGAAGAGCAGCAAGAGCTTTTGGTCCTGGCCCCTTTGCGGTGGGAGGAATCCCTGGACGTTCGCAATTGCTGAGCCTGCCGCCGGGTGTACTCGGGTCCGCAGGCAGATAACATTGGAGTGTGGGAGGCTCTAGAAAGAGACAGCACCAGCGTTGGTGGGTCTGTGAATGGGGTGTCCTGGCTACTTGAAGAGCAGCAAGAGCTTTTGGTCGAGGCCCCTTTGCGGTGGGAGGAATCCCTGGACGTTCGCAATTGCTGAGCCTGCCGACGGGTGTCCTCAGCGTCCCACGCAAACAGTGTTCTCTTTTGGGAGGCTCTAGAAAGAGACAGTGCCAGTGTTCGTGGGGCTATGAATGGGGTTTGCCTGGCTACTTGAAGAGCAGCAAGAGCTTTTGGTCCTGGCCCCTTTGCGGTGGGAGGAATTCCTGGACGTTCGCAATTGCTGAGCCTGCCTCAGGGTGTCCTTAGCGTCCCACGCAAACACTGATCTCTTTTGGGAGGCTCTAGAAAGAGACAGCGCCAGCGTTGGTGGGTCTGTGAATGGGGTGTCCTGACTACTTGAAGAGCAGCAAGAGCTTTTGGTCCTGGCCCCTTTGCGGTGGGAGGAATCCCTGGATGTTCGCAATTGCTGAGCCTGCCACAGGGTGTCCTCAGCGGCCCACGCAAGCAGTGTTCTCTTTTGGGAGGCTCTAGAAAGAGACAGTGACAGTGTTCGTGGGGCTATGAATGGGGTTTGCCTCGCTACTTGAAGAGCAGCAAGAGCTTTTGGTCCTGGCCCCTTTGTGGTGGGAGGAATCCCTGGACGTTCGCAATTGCTGAGCCTGCCGCCGGGTGTTCTCAGCAGCCCACGCAAATAGTGTTCAATTTTGGGAGGCTCTAGAAAGAGACAGCGCCAGCGTTGGTGGGTCTGTGAATGGGATTGCCTGGCTACTTGAAGAGCAGCAAGAGCTTTTGGTCCTGGCCCCTTTGCGGTGGGAGGAATCCCTGGACGCTCGCAATTGCTGAGCCTGCCGCCGGGTGTCCTCAGCGGCCGACGCAAACAGTGTTCTCTTTTGGGTGGCTCTACAAAGAGACAGCACCAGCGTTGGTGGGTCTGTGAATGGGGTGTCCTGACTACTTGAAGAGCAGCAAGAGCTTTTGGTCCTGGCCCCTTTGCGGTGGGAGGAATCCCTGGACGTTCGCAATTGCTGAGCCTGCCGCCGGGTGTCCTCAGCGGCCCACGCAAATAGTGTTCTCTTTTGGGAGGCTCTAGAAAGAGACAGCACCAGTGTTCGTGGGGCTATGAATGGGGTTTGCCTCGCTACTTGAAGAGCAGCAAGAGCTTTTGGTCCTGGCCCCTTTGCGGTGGGAGGAATCCCTGGACGTTCGCAATTGCTGATCCTGCCTCAGGGTGTACTCGGTGGCCCACGCAGATAGTATTGGGCTTTGGGAGGCACTAGAAAGAGGCAGCGCCAGCGTTGGTGGGGCTGTGAATGGGGTTGCCTGGCTACTTGAAGAGCAGCAAGAGCTTTTGGTCCTGGCCCCTTTGGGGTGGGAGGAATCCCTGGACATTCGCAATTGCTGAGCTGGGCTCCGGGTGTACTCGGCTCCGCAGGCAGAGAATATTGGAGTTTGGGAGGCTCTAGAAAGAGACAGCACCAGCGTTGGTGGGGCTGTGAATGGGGTTGCCTGGCTACTTGAAGAGCAGCAAGAGCTTTTGGTCCTGGCCCCTTTGGGGTGGGAGGAATCCCTGGACATTCGCAATTGCTGAGCCTGCCGCCGGGTGTACTCGGCTCGGCAGGCAGAGAATATTGGAGTTTGGGAGGCTCTAGAAAGAGACAGCACCAGCGTTGGTGGGGCTGTGAATGGGGTGTCCTGGCTACTTGAAGAGCAGCAAGAGCTTTTGGTCCTGGCCCCTTTGCGGTGGGAGGAATCCCTGGATGTTCGCAATTGCTGAGCCTGCCACAGGGTGTCCTCAGCGGCCCACGCAAGCAGTGTTCTCTTTTGGGAGGCTCTAGAAAGAGACAGTGACAGTGTTCGTGGGGCTATGAATGGGGTTTGCCTCGCTACTTGAAGAGCAGCAAGAGCTTTTGGTCCTGGCCCCTTTGTGGTGGGAGGAATCCCTGGACGTTCGCAATTGCTGAGCCTGCCGCCGGGTGTTCTCAGCAGCCCACGCAAATAGTGTTCTCTTTTGGGTGGCTCTAGAAAGAGACAGCACAAGCGTTGGTGGGTCTGTGAATGGGGTGTCCTGACTACTTGAAGAGCAGCAAGAGCTTTTGGTCAAGGCCCCTTTGCGGTGGGAGGAATCCCTGGACGTTCGCAATTGCTGAGCCTGCCGCCGGGTGTCCTCAGCGGCCCACGCAAATAGTGTTCTCTTTTGGGAGGCTCTAGAAAGAGACAGCACCAGTGTTCGTGGGGCTATGAATGGGGTTTGCCTCGCTACTTGAAGAGCAGCAAGAGCTTTTGGTCCTGGCCCCTTTGCGGTGGGAGGAATCCCTGGACGTTCGCAATTGCTGAGCCTGCCTCAGGATGTACTCGGTGGCCCACGCAGATAGTATTGGGCTTTGGGAGGCACTAGAAAGAGGCAGCGCCAGCGTTGGTGGGTCTGTGAATGGGGTGTCCTGACTACTTGAAGAGCAGCAAGAGCTTTTGGTCCTGGCCCCTTTGGGGTGGGAGGAATCCCTGGACATACGCAATTGCTGAGCTGGGCTCCGGGTGTACTCGGCTCCGCAGGCAGAGAATATTGGAGTTTGGGAGGCTCTAGAAAGAGACAGCACCAGCGTTGTTGGGGCTGTGAATGGGGTGTCCTGGCTACTTGAAGAGCAGCAAGAGCTTTTGGTCCTGGCCCCTTTGCGGTGGGAGGAATCCCTGGACGTTCGCAATTGCTGAGCCTGCCGCCGGGTGTCCTCAGCAGCGCACGCAAACAGTGCTCTCTTTTGGGAGGCTCTAGAAAGAGACAGCACCAGCGTTGGTGGGTCTGTGAATGGGGTGTCCTGACTACTTGAAGAGCAGCAAGAGCTTTTGGTCCTGGCCCCTTTGCGGTGGGAGGAATCCCTGGACGTTCGCAATTGCTGAGCCTGCCTCAGGGTGTCCTCAGCGGCCCACACACACAGTGTTCTCTTTTGGGAGGCTCTAGAAAGAGACAGCACCAGCGTTGGTGGGTCTGTGAATGGGGTGTCCTGACTACTTGAAGAGCAGCAAGAGCTTTTGGTCCTGGCCCCTTTGGGGTGGGAGGAATCCCTGGACGTTCGCAATTGCTGAGCTGGGCTCCGGGTGTACTCGGCTCCGCAGGCAGAGAATATTGGAGTTTGGGAGGCTCTAGAAAGAGACAGAGCCAGCGTTGGTGGGGCTGTGAATGGGGTGTCCTGGCTACTTGAAGAGCAGCAAGAGCTTTTGGTCCTGGCCCCTTTGCGGTGGGAGGAATCCCTGGATGTTCGCAATTGCTGAGCCTGCCGACGGGTGTCCTCAGCGTCCCAGGCAACCAGTGTTCTCTTTTGGGAGGCTCTAGAAAGAGACAGTGCCAGTGTTCGTGGGGCTATGAATGGGGTTTGCCTGGCTACTTGAAGAGCAGCAAGAGCTTTTGGTCCTGGCCCCTTTGTGGTGGGAGGAATCCCTGGACGTTCGCAATTGCTGAGCCTGCCGCCGGGTGTCTTCAGCAGCCCACGCAAATAGTGTTAAATTTTGGGAGGCTCTAGAAAGAGACAGCGCCAGCGTTGGTGGGTCTGTGAATGGGATTGCCTGGCTACTTGAAGAGCAGTAAGAGCTTTTGGTCCTGGCCCCTTTGCGGTGGGAGGAATCCCTGGACGTTCGCAATTGCTGAGCCTGCCGCCGGGTGTCCTCAGCGGCCCAGGCAAACAGTGTTCTCTTTTGGGAGGCTCTAGAAAGAGACAGCACCAGCGTTGGTGGGGCTGTGAATGGGGTGTCCTGACTACTTGAAGAGCAGCAAGAGCTTTTGGTCGAGGCCCCTTTGCGGTGGGAGGAATCCCTGGACATTCGCAATTGCTGAGCCTGCCGCCGGGTGTACTCGGCTCCGCAGGCAGAGAATATTGGAGTTTGGGAGGCTCTAGAAAGAGACAGCACCAGCGTTGGTGGGGCTGTGAATGGGGTGTCCTGGCTACTTGAAGAGCAGCAAGAGCTTTTGGTCCTGGCCCCTTTGCGGTGGGAGGAATCCCTGGATGTTCGCAATTGCTGAGCCTGCCACAGGGTGTCCTCAGCGGCCCACGCAACCAGTGTTCTCTTTTGGGAGGCTCTAGAAAGAGACAGTGCCAGTGTTCGTGGGGCTATGAATGGGGTTTGCCTCGCTACTTGAAGAGCAGCAAGAGCTTTTGGTCCTGGCCCCTTTGGGGTGGGAGGAATCCCTGGACATTCGCAATTGCTGAGCTGGGCTCCGGGTGTACTCGGCTCCGCAGGCAGAGAATATTGGAGTTTGGGAGGCTCTAGAAAGAGACAGCACCAGCGTTGGTGGGGCTGTGAATGGGGTTGCCTGGCTACTTGAAGAGCAGCAAGAGCTTTTGGTCCTGGCCCCTTTGCGGTGGGAGGAATCCCTGGACGTTCGCAATTGCTGAGCCTGCCGCCGGGTGTCCTCAGCAGCGCACGCAAACAGTGCTCTCTTTTGGGAGGCTCTAGAAAGAGACAGCAGCAGCGTTGGTGGGTCTGTGAATGGGGTGTCCTGACTACTTGAAGAGCAGCAAGAGCTTTTGGTCCTGGCCCCTTTGCGGTGGGAGGAATCCCTGGACGTTCGCAATTGGTGAGCCTGCCTCAGGGTGTCCTCAGCGGCCCACACAAACAGTGTTCTCTTTTGGGAGGCTCTAGAAAGAGACAGCACCAGCGTTGGTGGGGCTGTGAATGGGGTTTGCCTCGCTACTTGAAGAGCAGCAAGAGCTTTTGGTCCTGGCCCCTTTGCGGTGGGAGGAATCCCTGGACGTTCGCAATTGCTGAGCCTGCCTCAGGGTGTCCTCAGCGGCCGACGCAAACAGTGTTCTCTTTTGGGTGGCTCTAGAAAGAGACAGCACCAGCGTTGGTGGGTCTGTGAATGGGGTGTCCTGACTACTTGAAGAGCAGCAAGAGCTTTTGGTCCTGGCCCCTTTGGGGTGGGAGGAATCCCTGGACATTCGCAATTGCTGAGCTGGGCTCCGGGTGTACTCGGCTCCGCAGGCAGAGAATATTGGAGTTTGGGAGGCTCTAGAAAGAGACAGCGCCAGCGTTGGTGGGGCTGTGAATGGGGTTGCCTGGCTACTTGAAGAGCAGCAAGAGCTTTTGGTCCTGGCCCCTTTGCGGTGGGAGGAATCCCTGGACGTTCGCAATTGCTGAGCCTGCCGCCGGGTGTCCTCAGCGGCCCAGGCAAACAGTGTTCTCTTTTGGGAGGCTCTAGAAAGAGACAGCACCAGCGTTGGTGGGGCTGTGAATGGGGTGTCCTGACTACTTGAAGAGCAGCAAGAGCTTTTGGTCCTGGCCCCTTTGCGGTGGGAGGAATCCCTGGACGTTCGCAATTGCTGAGCCTGCCTCAGGGTGTCCTCAGCGGCCCACACAAACAGTGTTCTCTTTTGGGAGGCTCTAGAAAGAGACAGCACCAGCATTGGTGGGGCTGTGAATGGGGTTTGCCTCGCTACTTGAAGAGCAGCAAGAGCTTTTGGTCCTGGCCCCTTTGGGGTGGGAGGAATCCCTGGACGTTCGCAATTGCTGAGCCTGCCGCCGGGTGTACTCGGGTCCGCAGGCAGATAATATTGGAGTGTGGGAGGCTCTAGAAAGAGACAGCACCAGCGTTGGTGGGGCTGTGAATGGGGTGTCCTGGTTACTTGAAGAGCAGCAAGAGCTTTTGGTCCTGGCCCCTTTGCGGTGGGAGGAATCCCTGGATGTTCGCAATTGCTGAGCCTGCCTCAGGGTGTCCTCAGCTGCCCACGCAAGCTGTGTTCTCTTTTGGGAGGCTCTAGAAAGAGACAGTGCCAGTGTTCGTGGGGCTATGAATGGGGTTTGCCTCGCTACTTGAAGAGCAGCAAGAGCTTTTGGTCCTGGCCCCTTTGTGGTTGGAGGAATCCCTGGACGTTCGCAATTGCTGAGCCTGCCGCCGGGTGTCCTCAGCAGCCCACGCAAATAGTGTTCAATTTTGGGAGGCTCTAGAAAGAGACAGCGCCAGCGTTGGTGGGTCTGTGAATGGGATTGCCTGGCTACTTGAAGAGCAGTAAGAGCTTTTGGTCCTGGCCCCTTTGCGGTGGGAGGAATCCCTGGACGTTCGCAATTGTTGAGCCTGCCGCCGGGTGTCCTCAGCGGCCCAGGCAAACAGTGTTCTCTTTTGGGAGGCTCTAGAAAGAGACAGCACCAGCGTTGGTGGGGCTGTGAATGGGGTGTCCTGACTACTTGAAGAGCAGCAAGAGCTTTTGGTCGAGGCCCCTTTGCGGTGGGAGGAATCCCTGGACATTCGCAATTGCTGAGCCTGCCGCCGGGTGTACTCGGCTCCGCAGGCAGAGAATATTGGAGTTTGGGAGGCTCTAGAAAGAGACAGCACCAGCGTTGGTGGGGCTGTGAATGGGGTGTCCTGGCTACTTGAAGAGCAGCAAGAGCTTTTGGTCCTGGCCCCTTTGCGGTGGGAGGAATCCCTGGATGTTCGCAATTGCTGAGCCTGCCACAGGGTGTCCTCAGCGGCCCACGCAAGCAGTGTTCTCTTTTGGGAGGCTCTAGAAAGAGACAGTGCCAGTGTTCGTGGGGCTATGAATGGGGTTTGCCTCGCTACTTGAAGAGCAGCAAGAGCTTTTGGTCCTGGCCCCTTTGTGGTGGGAGGAATCCCTGGACGTTCGCAATTGCTGAGCCTGCCGCCGGGTGTTCTCAGCAGCCCACGCAAATAGTGTTCTCTTTTGGGTGGCTCTAGAAAGAGACAGCACAAGCGTTGGTGGGTCTGTGAATGGGGTGTCCTGACTACTTGAAGAGCAGCAAGAGCTTTTGGTCCTGGCCCCTTTGCGGTGGGAGGAATCCCTGGACGTTCGCAATTGCTGAGCCTGCCGCCGGGTGTCCTCAGCGGCCCACGCAAATAGTGTTCTCTTTTGGGAGGCTCTAGAAAGAGACAGTGAAATTGTTCGTGGGGCTATGAATGGGGTTTGCCTCGCTACTTGAAGAGCAGCAAGAGCTTTTGGTCCTGGCCCCTTTGCGGTGGGAGGAATCCCTGGACGTTCGCAATTGCTGAGCCTGCCTCAGGATGTACTCGGTGGCCCACGCAGATAGTATTGGGCTTTGGGAGGCACTAGAAAGAGGCAGCGCCAGCGTTGGTGGGTCTGTGAATGGGGTGTCCTGACTACTTGAAGAGCAGCAAGAGCTTTTGGTCCTGGCCCCTTTGGGGTGGGAGGAATCCCTGGACATTCGCAATTGCTGAGCTGGGCTCCGGGTGTACTCGGCTCCGCAGGCAGAGAATATTGGAGTTTGGGAGGCTCTAGAAAGAGACAGCACCAGCGTTGTTGGGGCTGTGAATGGGGTGTCCTGGCTACTTGAAGAGCAGCAAGAGCTTTTGTTCCTGGCCCCTTTGCGGTGGGAGGAATCCCTGGACGTTCGCAATTGCTGAGCCTGCCGCCGGGTGTCCTCAGCAGCGCACGCAAACAGTGCTCTCTTTTGGGAGGCTCTAGAAAGAGACAGCACCAGCGTTGGTGGGTCTGTGAATGGGGTGTCCTGACTACTTGAAGAGCAGCAAGAGCTTTTGGTCCTGGCCCCTTTGCGGTGGGAGGAATCCCTGGACGTTCGCAATTGCTGAGCCTGCCTCAGGGTGTCCTCAGCGGCCCACACACACAGTGTTCTCTTTTGGGAGGCTCTAGAAAGAGACAGCGCCAGCGTTGGTGGGTCTGTGAATGGGGTGTCCTGACTACTTAAAGAGCAGCAAGAGCTTTTGGTCCTGGCCCCTTTGGGGTGGGAGGAATCCCTGGACGTTCGCAATTGCTGAGCTGGGCTCCGGGTGTACTCGGCTCCGCAGGCAGAGAATATTGGAGTTTGGGAGGCTCTAGAAAGAGACAGAGCCAGCGTTGGTGGGGCTGTGAATGGGGTGTCCTGGCTACTTGAAGAGCAGCAAGAGCTTTTGGTCCTGGCCCCTTTGCGGTGGGAGGAATCCCTGGATGTTCGCAATTGCTGAGCCTGCCGACGGGTGTCCTCAGCGTCCCAGGCAACCAGTGTTCTCTTTTGGGAGGCTCTAGAAAGAGACAGTGCCAGTGTTCGTGGGGCTATGAATGGGGTTTGCCTGGCTACTTGAAGAGCAGCAAGAGCTTTTGGTCCTGGCCCCTTTGTGGTGGGAGGAATCCCTGGACGTTCGCAATTGCTGAGCCTGCCGCCGGGTGTCTTCAGCAGCCCACGCAAATAGTGTTAAATTTTGGGAGGCTCTAGAAAGAGACAGCGCCAGCGTTGGTGGGTCTGTGAATGGGATTGCCTGGCTACTTGAAGAGCAGTAAGAGCTTTTGGTCCTGGCCCCTTTGCGGTGGGAGGAATCCCTGGACGTTCGCAATTGCTGAGCCTGCCGCCGGGTGTCCTCAGCGGCCCAGGCAAACAGTGTTCTCTTTTGGGAGGCTCTAGAAAGAGACAGCACCAGCGTTGGTGGGGCTGTGAATGGGGTGTCCTGACTACTTGAAGAGCAGCAAGAGCTTTTGGTCGAGGCCCCTTTGCGGTGGGAGGAATCCCTGGACATTCGCAATTGCTGAGCCTGCCGCCGGGTGTACTCGGCTCCGCAGGCAGATAATATTGGAGTTTGGGAGGCTCTAGAAAGAGACAGCACCAGCGTTGGTGGGGCTGTGAATGGGGTGTCCTGGCTACTTGAAGAGCAGCAAGAGCTTTTGGTCCTGGCCCCTTTGCGGTGGGAGGAATCCCTGGACATTCGCAATTGCTGAGCCTGCCGCCGGGTGTACTCGGCTCCGCAGGCAGAGAATATTGGAGTTTGGGAGGCTCTAGAAAGAGACAGTGCCAGTGTTCGTGGGGCTATGAATGGGGTTTGCCTCGCTACTTGAAGAGCAGCAAGAGCTTTTGGTCCTGGCCCCTTTGGGGTGGGAGGAATCCCTGGATGTTCGCAATTGCTGAGCCTGCCTCAGGGTGTCCTCAGCTGCCCACGCAACCAGTGTTCTCTTTTGGGAGGCTCTAGAAAGAGACAGTGCCAGTGTTCGTGGGGCTATGAATGGGGTTTGCCTGGCTACTTGAAGAGCAGCAAGAGCTTTTGGTCCTGGCCCCTTTGTGGTGGGAGGAATCCCTGGATGTTCGCAATTGCTGAGCCTGCCGCCGGGTGTTCTCAGCAGCCCACGCAAATAGTGTTCTCTTTTGGGTGGCTCTAGAAAGAGGCAGCGCCAGCGTTGGTGGGTCTGTGAATGGGGTGTCCTGACTACTTGAAGAGCAGCAAGAGCTTTTGGTCCTGGCCCCTTTGCGGTGGGAGGAATCCCTGGACGTTCGCAATTGCTGAGCCTGCCGCCGGGTGTTCTCAGCAGCCCACGCAAATAGTGTTCAATTTTGGGAGGCTCTAGAAAGAGACAGTGCCAGCGTTGGTGGGGCTGTGAATGGGATTGCCTGGCTACTTGAAGAGCAGTAAGAGCTTTTGGTCCTGGCCCCTTTGCGGTGGGAGGAATCCCTGGACGTTCGCAATTGCTGAGCCTGCCGCCGGGTGTCCTCAGCGGCCGACGCAAACAGTGTTCTCTTTTGGGTGGCTCTAGAAAGAGACAGCACAAGCGTTGGTGGGTCTGTGAATGGGGTGTCCTGACTACTTGAAGAGCAGCAAGAGCTTTTGGTCCTGGCCCCTTTGGGGTGGGAGGAATCCCTGGACGTTCGCAATTGCTGAGCCTGCCGCCGGGTGTCCTCAGCGGCCCACGCAAATAGTGTTCTCTTTTGGGAGGCTCTAGAAAGAGACAGCACCAGTGTTCGTGGGGCTATGAATGGGGTTTGCCTCGCTACTTGAAGAGCAGCAAGAGCTTTTGGTCCTGGCCCCTTTGCGGTGGGAGGAATCCCTGGACGTTCGCAATTGCTGAGCCTGCCGCCGGGTGTCCTCAGCGGCCCAGGCAAACAGTGTTCTCTTTTGGGAGGCTCTAGAAAGAGACAGCACCAGCGTTGGTGGGGCTGTGAATGGGGTGTCCTGACTACTTGAAGAGCAGCAAGAGCTTTTGGTCGAGGCCCCTTTGCGGTGGGAGGAATCCCTGGACATTCGCAATTGCTGAGCCTGCCGCCGGGTGTACTCGGCTCCGCAGGCAGAGAATATTGGAGTTTGGGAGGCTCTAGAAAGAGACAGCACCAGCGTTGGTGGGGCTGTGAATGGGGTGTCCTGGCTACTTGAAGAGCAGCAAGAGCTTTTGGTCCTGGCCCCTTTGCGGTGGGTGGAATCCCTGGATGTTCGCAATTGCTGAGCCTGCCTCAGGGTGTCCTCAGCGGCCCACGCAAGCAGTGTTCTCTTTTGGGAGGCTCTAGAAAGAGACAGTGCCAGTGTTCGTGGGGCTATGAATGGGGTTTGCCTCGCTACTTGAAGAGCAGCAAGAGCTTTTGGTCCTGGCCCCTTTGTGGTGGGAGGAATCCCTGGACGTTCGCAATTGCTGAGCCTGCCGCCGGGTGTTCTCAGCAGCCCACGCAAATAGTGTTAAATTTTGGGAGGCTCTAGAAAGAGACAGCACCAGCGTTGGAGGGGCTGTGAATGGGGTGTCCTGACTACTTGAAGAGCAGCAAGAGCTTTTGGTCCTGGTCCCTTTGCGGTGGGAGGAATCCCTGGACGTTCGCAATTACTGAGCTGGGCTCCGGGTGTACTCGGCTCCGCAGGCAGATAATATTGGAGTTTGGGAGGCTCTAGAAAGAGACAGCACCAGCGTTGGTGGGGCTGTGAATGGGGTGTCCTGGCTACTTGAAGAGCAGCAAGAGCTTTTGGTCCTGGCCCCTTTGCGGTGGGAGGAATCCCTGGACGTTCACAGTTGCTGAGCTGGGCTTCGGGTGTACTCGGGTCCGCAGGCAGAGAATATTGGAGTTTGGGAGGCTCTAGAAAGAGACAGAGCCAGCGTTGGTGGGGCTGTGAATGGGGTGTCCTGGCTACTTGAAGAGCAGCAAGAGCTTTTGGTTCTGGCCCCTTTGCGGTGGGAGGAATCCCTGGATGTTCGCAATTGCTGAGCCTGCCTCAGGGTGTCCTCAGCTGCCCACGCAACCAGTGTTCTCTTTTGGGAGGCTCTAGAAAGAGACAGTGCCAGTGTTCGTGGGGCTATGAATGGGGTTTGCCTCGCTACTTGAAGAGCAGCAAGAGCTTTTGGTCCTGGCCCCTTTGTGGTGGGAGGAATCCCTGGACGTTCGCAATTGCTGAGCCTGCCGCCGGGTGTTCTCAGCAGCCCACGCAAATAGTGTTCTCTTTTGGGTGGCTCTAGAAAGAGACAGCACAAGCGTTGGTGGGTCTGTGAATGGGGTGTCCTGACTACTTGAAGAGCAGCAAGAGCTTTTGGTCCTGGCCCCTTTGCGGTGGGAGGAATCCCTGGACGTTCGCAATTGCTGAGCCTGCCGCCGGGTGTCCTCAGCGGCCCACGCAAATAGTGTTCTCTTTTGGGAGGCTCTAGAAAGAGACAGCACCAGTGTTCGTGGGGCTATGAATGGGGTTTGCCTCGCTACTTGAAGAGCAGCAAGAGCTTTTGGTCCTGGCCCCTTTGCGGTGGGAGGAATCCCTGGACGTTCGCAATTGCTGAGCCTGCCTCAGGGTGTACTCGGTGGCCCACGCAGATAGTATTGGGCTTTGGGAGGCACTAGAAAGAGGCAGCGCCAGCGTTGGTGGGTCTGTGAATGGGGTGTCCTGACTACTTGAAGAGCAGCAAGAGCTTTTGGTCCTGGCCCCTTTGGGGTGGGAGGAATCCCTGGACATTCGCAATTGCTGAGCTGGGCTCCGGGTGTACTCGGCTCCGCAGGCAGATAATATTGGAGTTTGGGAGGCTCTAGAAAGAGACAGCACCAGCGTTGGTGGGGCTGTGAATGGGGTGTCCTGGCTACTTGAAGAGCAGCAAGAGCTTTTGGTCCTGGCCCCTTTGCGGTGGGAGGAATCCCTGGATGTTCGCAATTGCTGAGCCTGCCGCCGGGTGTCCTCAGCGGCCCACGCAACCAGTGTTCTCTTTTGGGAGGCTCTAGAAAGAGACAGTGCCAGTGTTCGTGGGGCTATGAATGGGGTTTGCCTCGCTACTTGAAGAGCAGCAAGAGCTTTTGGTCCTGGCCCCTTTGGGGTGGGAGGAATCCCTGGACGTTCGCAATTGCTGAGCCTGCCGCCGGGTGTTCTTAGCAGCCCACGCAAATAGTGTTAAATTTTGGGAGGCTCTAGAAAGAGACAGCGCCAGCGTTGGTGGGTCTGTGAATGGGATTGCCTGGCTACTTGAAGAGCAGTAAGAGCTTTTGGTCCTGGCCCCTTTGCGGTGGGAGGAATCCCTGGACGTTCGCAATTGCTGAGCCTGCCGCCGGGTGTCCTCAGCGGCCCAGGCAAACAGTGTTCTCTTTTGGGAGGCTCTAGAAAGAGACAGCACCAGCGTTGGTGGGGCTGTGAATGGGGTGTCCTGACTACTTGAAGAGCAGCAAGAGCTTTTGGTCGAGGCCCCTTTGCGGTGGGAGGAATCCCTGGACATTCGCAATTGCTGAGCCTGCCGCCGGGTGTACTCGGCTCCGCAGGCAGAGAATATTGGAGTTTGGGAGGCTCTAGAAAGAGACAGCACCAGCGTTGGTGGGGCTGTGAATGGGGTGTCCTGGCTACTTGAAGAGCAGCAAGAGCTTTTGGTCCTGGCCCCTTTGGGGTGGGAGGAATCCCTGGATGTTCGCAATTGCTGAGCCTGCCACAGGGTGTCCTCAGCGGCCCACGCAACCAGTGTTCTCTTTTGGGAGGCTCTAGAAAGAGACAGTGCCAGTGTTCGTGGGGCTATGAATGGGGTTTGCCTCGCTACTTGAAGAGCAGCAAGAGCTTTTGGTCCTGGCCCCTTTGTGGTGGGAGGAATCCCTGGACGTTCGCAATTGCTGAGCCTGCCGCCGGGTGTTCTCAGCAGCCCACGCAAATAGTGTTCAATTTTGGGAGGCTCTAGAAAGAGACAGCGCCAGCGTTGGTGGGTCTGTGAATGGGATTGCCTGGCTACTTGAAGAGCAGTAAGAGCTTTTGGTCCTGGCCCCTTTGCGGTGGGAGGAATCCCTGGACGTTCGCAATTGCTGAGCCTGCCGCCGGGTGTCCTCAGCGGCCGACGCAAACAGTGTTCTCTTTTGGGTGGCTCTAGAAAGAGACAGCGCCAGCGTTGGTGGGTCTGTGAATGGGGTGTCCTGACTACTTGAAGAGCAGCAAGACCTTTTGGTCAAGGCCCCTTTGCGGTGGGAGGAATCCCTGGACGTTCGCAATTGCTGAGCCTGCCGCCGGGTGTCCTCAGCGGCCCACGCAAATAGTGTTCTCTTTTGGGAGGCTCTAGAAAGAGACAGCACCAGTGTTCGTGGGGCTATGAATGGGGTTTGCCTCGCTACTTGAAGAGCAGCAAGAGCTTTTGGTCCTGGCCCCTTTGCGGTGGGAGGAATCCCTGGACGTTCGCAATTGCTGAGCCTGCCGCCGGGTGTCCTCAGCGGCACAGGCAAACAGTGTTCTCTTTTGGGAGGCTCTAGAAAGAGACAGCACCAGCGTTGGTGGGGCTGTGAATGGGGTGTCCTGACTACTTGAAGAGCAGCAAGAGCTTTTGGTCGAGGCCCCTTTGCGGTGGGAGGAATCCCTGGACATTCGCAATTGCTGAGCTGGGCTTCGGGTGTACTCGGCTCCGCAGGCAGACAATATTGGAGTTTGGGAGGCTCTAGAAAGAGACAGCACCAGCGTTGGTGGGGCTGTGAATGGTGTGTCCTGGCTACTTGAAGAGCAGCAAGAGCTTTTGGTCCTGGCCCCTTTGCGGTGGGAGGAATCCCTGGATGTTCGCAATTGCTGAGCCTGCCTCAGGGTGTCCTCAGCTGCCCACGCAACCAGTGTTCTCTTTTGGGAGGCTCTAGAAAGAGACAGTGCCAGTGTTCGTGGGGCTATGAATGGGGTTTGCCTCGCTACTTGAAGAGCAGCAAGAGCTTTTGGTCCTGGCCCCTTTGTGGTGGGAGGAATCCCTGGACGTTCGCAATTGCTGAGCCTGCCGCCGGGTGTTCTCAGCAGCCCACGCAAATAGTGTTCTCTTTTGGGTGGCTCTAGAAAGAGACAGCACAAGCGTTGGTGGGTCTGTGAATGGGGTGTCCTGACTACTTGAAGAGCAGCAAGAGCTTTTGGTCAAGGCCCCTTTGCGGTGGGAGGAATCCCTGGACGTTCGCAATTGCTGAGCCTGCCGCCGGGTGTCCTCAGCGGCCCACGCAAATAGTGTTCTCTTTTGGGAGGCTCTAGAAAGAGACAGCACCAGTGTTCGTGGGGCTATGAATGGGGTTTGCCTCGCTACTTGAAGAGCAGCAAGAGCTTTTGGTCCTGTCCCCTTTGCGGTGGGAGGAATCCCTGGACGTTCGCAATTGCTGAGCCTGCCTCAGGGTGTACTCGGTGGCCCACGCAGATAGTATTGGGCTTTGGGAGGCACTAGAAAGAGGCAGCGCCAGCGTTGGTGGGTCTGTGAATGGGGTGTCCTGACTACTTGAAGAGCAGCAAGAGCTTTTGGTCCTGGCCCCTTTGGGGTGGGAGGAATCCCTGGATATTCGCAATTGCTGAGCTGGGCTCCGGGTGTACTCGGGTCCGCAGGCAGATAATATTGGAGTTTGGGAGGCTCTAGAAAGAGACAGCACCAGCGTTGGTGGGGCTGTGAATGGGGTGTCCTGGCTACTTGAAGAGCAGCAAGAGCTTTTGGTCCTGGCCCCTTTGCGGTGGGAGGAATCCCTGGACGTTCGCAATTGCTGAGCCTGCCTCAGGGTGTCCTCAGCAGCGCACGCAAACAGTGTTCTCTTTTGGGAGGCTCTAGAAAGAGACAGCACCAGCGTTGGTGGGTCTGTGAATGGGGTGTCCTGACTACTTGAAGAGCAGCAAGAGCTTTTGGTCCTGGCCCCTTTGCGGTGGGAGGAATCCCTGGACGTTCGCAATTGCTGAGCCTGCCTCAGGGTGTACTCGGTGGCCCACGCAGATAGTATTGGGCTTTGGGAGGCACTAGAAAGAGGCAGCGCCAGCGTTGGTGGGTCTGTGAATGGGGTGTCCTGACTACTTGAAGAGCAGCAAGAGCTTTTGGTCCTGGCCCCTTTGGGGTGGGAGGAATCCCTGGACATTCGCAATTGCTGAGCCTGCCGCCGGGTGTACTCGGCTCCGCAGGCAGAGAATATTGGAGTTTGGGAGGCTCTAGAAAGAGACAGCACCAGCGTTGGTGGGGCTGTGAATGGGGTGTCCTGGCTACTTGAAGAGCAGCAAGAGCTTTTGGTCCTGGCCCCTTTGCGGTGGGAGGAATCCCTGGATGTTCGCAATTGCTGAGCCTGCCTCAGGGTGTCCTCAGCTGCCCAGGCAACCAGTGTTCTCTTTTGGGAGGCTCTAGAAAGAGACAGTGCCAGTGTTCGTGGGGCTATGAATGGGGTTTGCCTGGCTACTTGAAGAGCAGCAAGAGCTTTTGGTCCTGGCCCCTTTGTGGTGGGAGGAATCCCTGGACGTTCGCAATTGCTGAGCCTGCCGCCGGGTGTTCTTAGCAGCCCACGCAAATAGTGTTAAATTTTGGGAGGCTCTAGAAAGAGACAGCGCCAGCGTTGGTGGGTCTGTGAATGGGATTGCCTGGCTACTTGAAGAGCAGTAAGAGCTTTTGGTCCTGGCCCCTTTGTGGTGGGAGGAATCCCTGGACGTTCGCAATTGCTGAGCCTGCCGCCGGGGGTCCTCAGCGGCCCAGGCAAACAGTGTTCTCTTTTGGGAGGCTCTAGAAAGAGACAGCACCAGCGTTGGTGGGGCTGTGAATGGGGTGTCCTGACTACTTGAAGAGCAGCAAGAGCTTTTGGTCGAGGCCCCTTTGCGGTGGGAGGAATCCCTGGACATTCGCAATTGCTGAGCCTGCCGCCGGGTGTCCTCAGCGGCCGACGCAAACAGTGTTCTCTTTTGGGTGGCTCTAGAAAGAGACAGCGCCAGCGTTGGTGGGTCTGTGAATGGGGTGTCCTGACTACTTGAAGAGCAGCAAGAGCTTTTGGTCAAGGCCCCTTTGCGGTGGGAGGAATCCCTGGATGTTCGCAATTGCTGAGCCTGCCGCCGGGTGTCCTCAGCGGCCCACGCAAATAGTGTTCTCTTTTGGGAGGCTCTAGAAAGAGACAGCACCAGTGTTCGTGGGGCTATGAATGGGGTTTGCCTCGCTACTTGAAGAGCAGCAAGAGCTTTTGGTCCTGGCCCCTTTGTGGTGGGAGGAATCCCTGGACGTTCGCAATTGCTGAGCCTGCCTCAGGGTGTACTCGGTGGCCCACGCAGATAGTATTGGGCTTTGGGAGGCACTAGAAAGAGGCAGCGCCAGCGTTGGTGGGTCTGTGAATGGGGTGTCCTGACTACTTGAAGAGCAGCAAGAGCTTTTGGTCCTGGCCCCTTTGGGGTGGGAGGAATCCCTGGACATACGCAATTGCTGAGCTGGGCTCCCGGTGTACTCGGCTCCGCAGGCAGATAATATTGGAGTTTGGGAGGCTCTAGAAAGAGACAGCACCAGCGTTGGTGGGGCTGTGAATGGGGTGTCCTGGCTACTTGAAGAGCAGCAAGAGCTTTTGGTCCTGGCCCCTTTGCGGTGGGAGGAATCCCTGGACGTTCGCAATTGCTGAGCCTGCCGCCGGGTGTCCTCAGCAGCGCACGCAAACAGTGCTCTCTTTTGGGAGGCTCTAGAAAGAGACAGCACCAGCGTTGGTGGGGCTGTGAATGGGGTGTCCTGACTACTTGAAGAGCAGCAAGAGCTTTTGGTCCTGGCCCCTTTGCGGTGGGAGGAATCCCTGGACGTTCGCAATTGCTGAGCCTGCCTCAGGGTGTCCTCAGCGGCCCACACAAACAGTGTTCTCTTTTGGGAGGCTCTAGAAAGAGACAGCACCAGCGTTGGTGGGGCTGTGAATGGGGTTTGCCTCGCTACTTGAAGAGCAGCAAGAGCTTTTGGTCCTGGCCCCTTTGGGGTGGGAGGAATTCCTGGACTTTCGCAATTGCTGAGCCTGCCTCAGGGTGTCCTTAGCGTCCCACACAAACAGTGCTCTCTTTTGGGAGGCTCTAGAAAGAGACAGCGCCAGCGTTGGTGGGTCTGTGAATGGGGTGTCCTGACTACTTGAAGAGCAGCAAGAGCTTTTGGTCCTGGCCCCTTTGCGGTGGGAGGAATCCCTGGACATTCGCAATTGCTGAGCTGGGCTTCGGGTGTACTCGGGTCCGCAGGCAGAGAATATTGGAGTTTGGGAGGCTCTAGAAAGAGACAGCACCAGCGTTGGTGGGGCTGTGAATGGGGTGTCCTGGCTACTTGAAGAGCAGCAAGAGCTTTTGGTCCTGGCCCCTTTGCGGTGGGAGGAATCCCTGGATGTTCGCAATTGCTGAGCCTGCCTCAGGGTGTCCTCAGCGTCCCACGCAACCAGTGTTCTCTTTTGGGAGGCTCTAGAAAGAGACAGTGCCAGTGTTCGTGGGGCTATGAATGGGGTTTGCCTCGCTACTTGAAGAGCAGCAAGAGCTTTTGGTCCTGGCCCCTTTGTGGTGGGAGGAATCCCTGGACGTTCGCAATTGCTGAGCCTGCCGCCGGGTGTTCTCAGCAGCCCACGCAAATAGTGTTCAATTTTGGGAGGCTCTAGAAAGAGACAGCGCCAGCGTTGGTGGGTCTGTGAATGGGATTGCCTGGCTACTTGAAGAGCAGCAAGAGCTTTTGGTCCTGGCCCCTTTGCGGTGGGAGGAATCCCTGGACGTTCGCAATTGCTGAGCCTGCCGCCGGGTGTCCTCAGCGGCCAACGCAAATAGTGTTCTCTTTTGGGAGGCTCTAGAAAGAGACAGCACCAGTGTTCGTGGGGCTATGAATGGGGTTTGCCTCGCTACTTGAAGAGCAGCAAGAGCTTTTGGTCCTGGCCCCTTTGCGGTGGGAGGAATCCCTGGACGTTCGCAATTGCTGAGCCTGCCTCAGGGTGTACTCGGTGGCCCACGCAGATAGTATTGGGCTTTGGGAGGCACTAGAAAGAGGCAGCGCCAGCGTTGGTGGGTCTGTGAATGGGGTGTCCTGACTACTTGAAGAGCAGCAAGAGCTTTTGGTCCTGGCCCCTTTGGGGTGGGAGGAATCCCTGGACATTCGCAATTGCTGAGCTGGGCTTCGGGTGTACTCGGGTCCGCAGGCAGAGAATATTGGAGTTTGGGAGGCTCTAGAAAGAGACAGCACCAGCGTTGGTGGGGCTGTGAATGGGGTTGTGTGGCTACTTGAAGAGCAGCAAGAGCTTTTGGTCCTGGCCCCTTTGCGGTGGGAGGAATTCCTGGACGTTCGCAATTGCTGAGCCTGCCGCCGGGTGTCCTCAGCAGCGCACGCAAACAGTGTTCTCTTTTGGGAGGCTCTAGAAAGAGACAGCACCAGCGTTGGTGGGTCTGTGAATGGGGTGTCCTGACTACTTGAAGAGCAGCAAGAGCTTTTGGTCCTGGCCCCTTTGCGGTGGGAGGAATCCCTGGACATTCGCAATTGCTGAGCTGATCTCCGGGTGTACTCGGCTTCGCAGGCAGATAATATTGGAGTTTGGGAGTCTCTAGAAAGAGACAGCACCAGCGTTGGTGGGGCTGTGAATGGGGTGTCCTGGCTACTTGAAGAGCAGCAAGAGCTTTTGGTCCTGGCCCCTTTGCGGTGGGAGGAATCCCTGGATGTTCGCAATTGCTGAGCCTGCCACAGGGTGTCCTCAGCGGCCCACGCAACCAGTGTTCTCTTTTGGGAGGCTCTAGAAAGAGACAGTGCCAGTGTTCGTGGGGCTATGAATGGGGTTTGCCTCTCTACTTGAGGAGCAGCAAGAGCTTTTGGTCCTGGCCCCTTTGGGGTGGGAGGAATCCCTGGACTTTCGCAATTGCTGAGCCTGCCGCCGGGTGTTCTCAGCAGCCCACGCAAATAGTGTTAAATTTTGGGAGGCTCTAGAAAGAGACAGCACCAGCGTTTGTAGGGCTGTGAATGGGGTTGCGTGGCTACTTGAAGAGCAGCAAGAGCTTTTGGTCGAGGCCCCTTTGCGGTGGGAGGAATCCCTGGACATTCGCAATTACTGAGCTGGGCTCCGGGTGTACTCGGCTCCGCAGGCAGATAATATTGGAGTTTGGGAGGCTCTAGAAAGAGACAGCACCAGCGTTGGTGGGGCTGTGAATGGGGTGTCCTGGCTACTTGAAGAGCAGCAAGAGCTTTTGGTCCTGGCCCCTTTGGGGTGGGAGGAATCCCTGGACGTTCGCAATTGCTGAGCCTGCCTCAGGGTGTCCTCAGCGGCCTACGCAAATAGTGTTCTCTTTTGGGAGGCTCTAGAAAGAGACAGCACCAGCGTTCGTGGGGCTATGAATGGGGTTTGCCTGGCTACTTGAAGAGCAGCAAGAGCTTTTGGTCCTGGCCCCTTTGCGGTGGGAGGAATCCCTGGATGTTCGCAATTGCTGAGCCTGCCGCCGGGTGTCCTCAGCAGCGCACGCAAACAGTGCTCTCTTTTGGGAGGCTCTAGAAAGAGACAGCACCAGCGTTGGTGGGGCTGTGAATGGGGTGTCCTGACTACTTGAAGAGCAGCAAGAGCTTTTGGTCCTGGCCCCTTTGCGGTGGGAGGAATCCCTGGACGTTCGCAATTGCTGAGCCTGCCTCAGGGTGTCCTCAGCGGCCCACACAAACAGTGTTCTCTTTTGGGAGGCTCTAGAAAGAGACAGCACCAGCGTTGGTGGGGCTGTGAATGGGGTTTGCCTCGCTACTTGAAGAGCAGCAAGAGCTTTTGGTCCTGGCCCCTTTGGGGTGGGAGGAATTCCTGGACGTTCGCAATTGCTGAGCCTGCCTCAGGGTGTCCTTAGCGTCCCACACAAACAGTGCTCTCTTTTGGGAGGCTGTAGAAAGAGACAGCACCAGCGTTGGTGGGTCTGTGAATGGGGTGTCCTGACTACTTGAAGAGCAGCAAGAGCTTTTGGTCCTGGCCCCTTTGCGGTGGGAGGAATCCCTGGACATTCGCAATTGCTGAGCTGGGCTTCGGGTGTACTCGGGTCCGCAGGCAGAGAATATTGGAGTTTGGGAGGCTCTAGAAAGAGACAGAGCCAGCGTTGGTGGGGCTGTGAATGGGGTGTCCTGGCTACTTGAAGAGCAGCAAGAGCTTTTGGTCCTGGCCCCTTTGCGGTGGGAGGAATCCCTGGATGTTCGCAATTGCTGAGCCTGCCTCAGGGTGTCCTCAGCGTCCCACGCAAACAGTGTTCTCTTTTGGGAGGCTCTAGAAAGAGACAGTGCCAGTGTTCGTGGGGCTATGAATGGGGTTTGCCTCGCTACTTGAAGAGCAGCAAGAGCTTTTGGTCCTGGCCCCTTTGTGGTGGGAGGAATCCCTGGACGTTCGCAATTGCTGAGCCTGCCGCCGGGTGTTCTCAGCAGCCCACGCAAATAGTGTTAAATTTTGGGAGGCTCTAGAAAGAGACAGCGCCAGCGTTGGTGGGTCTGTGAATGGGATTGCCTGGCTACTTGAAGAGCAGTAAGAGCTTTTGGTCCTGGCCCCTTTGCGGTGGGAGGAATCCCTGGACGTTCGCAATTGCTGAGCCTGCCGCCGGGTGTCCTCAGCGGCCCAGGCAAACAGTGTTCTCTTTTGGGAGGCTCTAGAAAGAGACAGCACCAGCGTTGGTGGGGCTGTGAATGGGGTGTCCTGACTACTTGAAGAGCAGCAAGAGCTTTTGGTCGAGGCCCCTTTGCGGTGGGAGGAATCCCTGGACGTTCGCAATTGCTGAGCCTGCCGCCGGGTGTCCTCAGCGGCCAACGCAAATAGTGTTCTCTTTTGGGAGGCTCTAGAAAGAGACAGCACCAGTGTTCGTGGGTCTATGAATGGGGTTTGCCTCGCTACTTGAAGAGCAGCAAGAGCTTTTGGTCCTGGCCCCTTTGCGGTGGGAGGAATCCCTGGACGTTCGCAATTGCTGAGCTGGGCTCCGGGTGTACTCGGCTCCGCAGGCAGATAATATTGGAGTTTGGGAGTCTCTAGAAAGAGACAGCACCAGCGTTGGTGGGGCTGTGAATGGGGTGTCCTGGCTACTTGAAGAGCAGCAAGAGCTTTTGGTCCTGGCCCCTTTGCGGTGGGAGGAATCCCTGGATGTTCGCAATTGCTGAGCCTGCCTCAGGGTGTCCTCAGCGGCCCACGCAAACAGTGTTCTCTTTTGGGAGGCTCTAGAAAGAGACAGTGCCAGTGTTCGTGGGGCTATGAATGGGGTTTGCCTCTCTACTTGAGGAGCAGCAAGAGCTTTTGGTCCTGGCCCCTTTGGGGTGGGAGGAATCCCTGGACTTTCGCAATTGCTGAGCCTGCCGCCGGGTGTTCTCAGCAGCCCACGCAAATAGTGTTAAATTTTGGGAGGCTCTAGAAAGAGACAGCACCAGCGTTTGTAGGGCTGTGAATGGGGTTGCGTGGCTACTTGAAGAGCAGCAAGAGCTTTTGGTCGAGGCCCCTTTGCGGTGGGAGGAATCCCTGGACATTCGCAATTACTGAGCTGGGCTCCGGGTGTACTCGGCTCCGCAGGCAGATAATATTGGAGTTTGGGAGGCTCTAGAAAGAGACAGCACCAGCGTTGGTGGGGCTGTGAATGGGGTGTCCTGGCTACTTGAAGAGCAGCAAGAGCTTTTGGTCCTGGCCCCTTTGGGGTGGGAGGAATCCCTGGACGTTCGCAATTGCTGAGCCTGCCTCCGGGTGTCCTCAGCGGCCTACGCAAATAGTGTTCTCTTTTGGGAGGCTCTAGAAAGAGACAGCACCAGTGTTCGTGGGGCTATGAATGGGGTTTGCCTGGCTACTTGAAGAGCAGCAAGAGCTTTTGGTCCTGGCCCCTTTGCGGTGGGAGGAATCCCTGGACGTTCGCAATTGCTGAGCCTGCCTCAGGGTGTACTCGTTGGCCCACGCAGAAAGTATTGGGCTTTGGGAGGCACTAGAAAGAGGCAGCGCCAGCGTTGGTGGGTCTGTGAATGGGGTGTCCTGACTACTTGAAGAGCAGCAAGAGCTTTTGGTCGAGGCCCCTTTGCGGTGGGAGGAATCCCTGGACATACGCAATTGCTGAGCTGGGTTCCGGGTGTACTCGGCTCCGCAGGCAGATAATATTGGAGTTTGGGAGGCTCTAGAAAGAGACAGCACCAGCGTTGGTGGGGCTGTGAATGGGGTGTCCTGGCTACTTGAAGAGCAGCAAGAGCTTTTGGTCGTGGCCCCTTTGGGGTGGGAGGAATCCCTGGACGTTCGCAATTGCTGAGCCTGCCTCAGGGTGTACTCGGTGGCCCACGCAGATAGTATTGGGCTTTGGGAGGCACTAGAAAGAGGCAGCGCCAGCGTTGGTGGGTATGTGAATGGGGTGTCCTGACTACTTGAAGAGCAGCAAGAGCTTTTGGTCCTGGCCCCTTTGCGGTGGGAGGAATCCCTGGACATTCGCAATTGCTGAGCTGGGCTCCGGGTGTACTCGGCTCCGCAGGCAGATAATATTGGAGTTTGGGAGTCTCTAGAAAGAGACAGCACCAGCGTTGGTGGGGCTGTGAATGGGGTGTCCTGGCTACTTGAAGAGCAGCAAGAGCTTTTGGTCCTGGCCCCTTTGCGGTGGGAGGAATCCCTGGATGTTCGCAATTGCTGAGCCTGCCGCCGGGTGTCCTCAGCGGCCCACGCAAACAGTGTTCTCTTTTGGGAGGCTCTAGAAAGAGACAGTGCCAGTGTTCGTGGGGCTATGAATGGGGTTTGCCTCTCTACTTGAGGAGCAGCAAGAGCTTTTGGTCCTGGCCCCTTTGGGGTGGGAGGAATCCCTGGACTTTCGCAATTGCTGAGCCTGCCGCCGGGTGTTCTCAGCAGCCCACGCAAATAGTGTTAAATTTTGGGAGGCTCTAGAAAGAGACAGCACCAGCGTTTGTAGGGCTGTGAATGGGGTTGCGTGGCTACTTGAAGAGCAGCAAGAGCTTTTGGTCGAGGCCCCTTTGCGGTGGGAGGAATCCCTGGACATTCGCAATTACTGAGCTGGGCTCCGGGTGTACTCGGCTCCGCAGGCAGAGAATATTGGAGTTTGGGAGGCTCTAGAAAGAGACAGCACCAGCGTTGGTGGGGCTGTGAATGGGGTGTCCTGGCTACTTGAAGAGCAGCAAGAGCTTTTGGTCCTGGCCCCTTTGGGGTGGGAGGAATCCCTGGACGTTCGCAATTGCTGAGCCTGCCTCAGGGTGTCCTCAGCGGCCTACGCAAATAGTGTTCTCTTTTGGGAGGCTCTAGAAAGAGACAGCACCAGTGTTCGTGGGGCTATGAATGGGGTTTGCCTGGCTACTTGAAGAGCAGCAAGAGCTTTTGGTCCTGGCCCCTTTGCGGTGGGAGGAATCCCTGGACGTTCGCAATTGCTGAGCCTGCCTCAGGGTGTACTCGTTGGCCCACGCAGAAAGTATTGGGCTTTGGGAGGCACTAGAAAGAGGCAGCGCCAGCGTTGGTGGGTCTGTGAATGGGGTGTCCTGACTACTTGAAGAGCAGCAAGAGCTTTTGGTCGAGGCCCCTTTGCGGTGGGAGGAATCCCTGGACATACGCAATTGCTGAGCTGGGTTCCGGGTGTACTCGGCTCCGCAGGCAGATAATATTGGAGTTTGGGAGGCTCTAGAAAGAGACAGCACCAGCGTTGGTGGGGCTGTGAATGGGGTGTCCTGGCTACTTGAAGAGCAGCAAGAGCTTTTGGTCCTGGCCCCTTTGGGGTGGGAGGAATCCCTGGACGTTCGCAATTGCTGAGCTGGGCTCCGGGTGTACTCGGCTCCGCAGGCAGATAATATTGGAGTTTGGGAGGCTCTAGAAAGAGACAGCACCAGCGTTGGTGGGGCTGTGAATGGGGTGTCCTGGCTACTTGAAGAGCAGCAAGAGCTTTTGGTCCTGGCCCCTTTGCGGTGGGAGGAATCCCTGGATGTTCGCAATTGCTGAGCCTGCCTCAGGGTGTCCTCAGCGGCCCACGCAACCAGTGTTCTCTTTTGGGAGGCTCTAGAAAGAGACAGTGCCAGTGTTCGTGGGGCTATGAATGGGGTTTGCCTCGCTACTTGAAGAGCAGCAAGAGCTTTTGGTCCTGGCCCCTTTGCGGTGGGAGGAATCCCTGGACGTTCGCAATTGCTGAGCCTGCCGCCGGGTGTTCTCAGCAGCCCACGCAAATAGTGTTCAATTTTGGGAGGCTCTAGAAAGAGACAGCGCCAGCGTTGGTGGGTCTGTGAATGGGATTGCCTGGCTACTTGAAGAGCAGTAAGAGCTTTTGGTCCTGGCCCCTTTGCGGTGGGAGGAATCCCTGGACGTTCGCAATTGCTGAGCCTGCCGCCGGGTGTCCTCAGCGGCCGACGCAAACAGTGATCTCTTTTGGGAGGCTCTAGAAAGAGACAGCGCCAGCGTTGGTGGGGCTGTGAATGGGGTGTCCTGACTACTTGAAGAGCAGCAAGAGCTTTTGGTCCTGGCCCCTTTGCGGTGGGAGGAATCCCTGGACGTTCGCAATTGCTGAGCCTGCCTCAGGGTGTACTCGGTGGCCCACGCAGATAGTATTGGGCTTTGGGAGGCACTAGAAAGAGGCAGCGCCAGCGTTGGTGGGTCTGTGAATGGGGTGTCCTGACTACTTGAAGAGCAGCAAGAGCTTTTGGTCCTGGCCCCTTTGGGGTGGGAGGAATCCCTGGACATTCGCAATTGCTGAGCTGGGCTCCGGGTGTACTCGGCTCCGCAGGCAGATAATATTGGAGTTTGGGAGGCTCTAGAAAGAGACAGCACCAGCGTTGGTGGGGCTGTGAATGGGGTTGTGTGGCTACTTGAAGAGCAGCAAGAGCTTTTGGTCCTGGCCCCTTTGCGGTGGGAGGAATTCCTGGACGTTCGCAATTGCTGAGCCTGCCGCCGGGTGTCCTCAGCAGCGCACGCAAACAGTGTTCTCTTTTGGGAGGCTCTAGAAAGAGACAGCACCAGCGTTGGTGGGTCTGTGAATGGGGTGTCCTGACTACTTGAAGAGCAGCAAGAGCTTTTGGTCCTGGCCCCTTTGCGGTGGGAGGAATCCCTGGACATTCGCAATTGCTGAGCTGATCTCCGGGTGTACTCGGCTTCGCAGGCAGATAATATTGGAGTTTGGGAGTCTCTAGAAAGAGACAGCACCAGCGTTGGTGGGGCTGTGAATGGGGTGTCCTGGCTACTTGAAGAGCAGCAAGAGCTTTTGGTCCTGGCCCCTTTGCGGTGGGAGGAATTCCTGGACGTTCGCAATTGCTGAGCCTGCCGCCGGGTGTCCTCAGCGGCCCACGCAACCAGTGTTCTCTTTTGGGAGGCTCTAGAAAGAGACAGTGCCAGTGTTCGTGGGGCTATGAATGGGGTTTGCCTCTCTACTTGAGGAGCAGCAAGAGCTTTTGGTCCTGGCCCCTTTGGGGTGGGAGGAATCCCTGGACTTTCGCAATTGCTGAGCCTGCCGCCGGGTGTTCTCAGCAGCCCACGCAAATAGTGTTAAATTTTGGGAGGCTCTAGAAAGAGACAGCACCAGCGTTTGTAGGGCTGTGAATGGGGTTGCGTGGCTACTTGAAGAGCAGCAAGAGCTTTTGGTCGAGGCCCCTTTGCGGTGGGAGGAATCCCTGGACATTCGCAATTACTGAGCTGGGCTCCGGGTGTACTCGGCTCCGCAGGCAGATAATATTGGAGTTTGGGAGGCTCTAGAAAGAGACAGCACCAGCGTTGGTGGGGCTGTGAATGGGGTGTCCTGACTACTTGAAGAGCAGCAAGAGCTTTTGGTCCTGGCCCCTTTGGGGTGGGAGGAATCCCTGGACGTTCGCAATTGCTGAGCCTGCCTCAGGGTGTCCTCAGCGGCCTACGCAAATAGTGTTCTCTTTTGGGAGGCTCTAGAAAGAGACAGCACCAGTGTTCGTGGGGCTATGAATGGGGTTTGCCTGGCTACTTGAAGAGCAGCAAGAGCTTTTGGTCCTGGCCCCTTTGCGGTGGGAGGAATCCCTGGACGTTCGCAATTGCTGATCCTGCCTCAGGGTGTACTCGGTGGCCCACGCAGAAAGTATTGGGCTTTGGGAGGCACTAGAAAGAGGCAGCGCCAGCGTTGGTGGGTCTGTGAATGGGGTGTCCTGACTACTTGAAGAGCAGCAAGAGCTTTTGGTCGAGGCCCCTTTGCGGTGGGAGGAATCCCTGGACATACGCAATTGCTGAGCTGGGCTCCGGGTGTACTCGGCTCCGCAGGCAGATAATATTGGAGTTTGGGAGGCTCTAGAAAGAGACAGCACCAGCGTTTGTAGGGCTGTGAATGGGGTTGCCTGGCTACTTGAAGAGCAGCAAGAGCTTTTGGTCCTGGCCCCTTTGCGGTGGGAGGAATCCCTGGATGTTCGCAATTGCTGAGCCTGCCGCCGGGTGTCCTCAGCAGCGCACGCAAACAGTGCTCTCTTTTGGGAGGCTCTAGAAAGAGACAGCACCAGCGTTGGTGGGGCTGTGAATGGGGTGTCCTGACTACTTGAAGAGCAGCAAGAGCTTTTGGTCCTGGCCCCTTTGCGGTGGGAGGAATCCCTGGACGTTCGCAATTGCTGAGCCTGCCTCAGGGTGTACTCGGTGGCCCACGCAGATAGTATTGGGCTTTGGGAGGCACTAGAAAGAGGCAGCGCCAGCGTTGGTGGGTCTGTGAATGGGGTGTCCTGACTACTTGAAGAGCAGCAAGAGCTTTTGGTCCTGGCCCCTTTGGGGTGGGAGGAATCCCTGGACATTCGCAATTGCTGAGCTGGGCTCCGGGTGTACTCGGCTCCGCAGGCAGATAATATTGGAGTTTGGGAGGCTCTAGAAAGAGACAGCACCAGCGTTGGTGGGGCTGTGAATGGGGTTGTGTGGCTACTTGAAGAGCAGCAAGAGCTTTTGGTCCTGGCCCCTTTGCGGTGGGAGGAATTCCTGGACGTTCGCAATTGCTGAGCCTGCCGCCGGGTGTCCTCAGCAGCGCACGCAAACAGTGTTCTCTTTTGGGAGGCTCTAGAAAGAGACAGCACCAGCGTTGGTGGGTCTGTGAATGGGGTGTCCTGACTACTTGAAGAGCAGCAAGAGCTTTTGGTCCTGGCCCCTTTGCGGTGGGAGGAATCCCTGGACATTCGCAATTGCTGAGCTGATCTCCGGGTGTACTCGGCTTCGCAGGCAGATAATATTGGATTTTGGGAGTCTCTAGAAAGAGACAGCACCAGCGTTGGTGGGGCTGTGAATGGGGTGTCCTGGCTACTTGAAGAGCAGCAAGAGCTTTTGGTCCTGGCCCCTTTGCGGTGGGAGGAATCCCTGGATGTTCGCAATTGCTGAGCCTGCCGCCGGGTGTCCTCAGCGGCCCACGCAACCAGTGTTCTCTTTTGGGAGGCTCTAGAAAGAGACAGTGCCAGTGTTCGTGGGGCTATGAATGGGGTTTGCCTCTCTACTTGAGGAGCAGCAAGAGCTTTTGGTCCTGGCCCCTTTGGGGTGGGAGGAATCCCTGGACTTTCGCAATTGCTGAGCCTGCCTCAGGGTGTTCTCAGCAGCCCACGCAAATAGTGTTAAATTTTGGGAGGCTCTAGAAAGAGACAGCACCAGCGTTTGTAGGGCTGTGAATGGGGTTGCGTGGCTACTTGAAGAGCAGCAAGAGCTTTTGGTCGAGGCCCCTTTGCGGTGGGAGGAATCCCTGGACATTCGCAATTACTGAGCTGGGCTCCGGGTGTACTCGGCTCCGCAGGCAGAGAATATTGGAGTTTGGGAGGCTCTAGAAAGAGACAGCACCAGCGTTGGTGGGGCTGTGAATGGGGTGTCCTGGCTACTTGAAGAGCAGCAAGAGCTTTTGGTCCTGGCCCCTTTGGGGTGGGAGGAATCCCTGGACGTTCGCAATTGCTGAGCCTGCCTCAGGGTGTCCTCAGCGGCCTACGCAAATAGTGTTCTCTTTTGGGAGGCTCTAGAAAGAGACAGCACCAGTGTTCGTGGGGCTATGAATGGGGTTTGCCTGGCTACTTGAAGAGCAGCAAGAGCTTTTGGTCCTGGCCCCTTTGCGGTGGGAGGAATCCCTGGACGTTTGCAATTGCTGATCCTGCCTCAGGGTGTACTCGGTGGCCCACGCAGAAAGTATTGGGCTTTGGGAGGCACTAGAAAGAGGCAGCGCCAGCGTTGGTGGGTCTGTGAATGGGGTGTCCTGACTACTTGAAGAGCAGCAAGAGCTTTTGGTCGAGGCCCCTTTGCGGTGGGAGGAATCCCTGGACATACGCAATTGCTGAGCTGGGCTCCGGGTGTACTCGGCTCCGCAGGCAGATAATATTGGAGTTTGGGAGGCTCTAGAAAGAGACAGCACCAGCGTTTGTAGGGCTGTGAATGGGGTTGCCTGGCTACTTGAAGAGCAGCAAGAGCTTTTGGTCCTGGCCCCTTTGCGGTGGGAGGAATCCCTGGATGTTCGCAATTGCTGAGCCTGCCGCCGGGTGTCCTCAGCAGCGCAGGCAAACAGTGCTCTCTTTTGGGAGGCTCTAGAAAGAGACAGCACCAGCGTTGGTGGGGCTGTGAATGGGGTGTCCTGACTACTTGAAGAGCAGCAAGAGCTTTTGGTCCTGGCCCCTTTGCGGTGGGAGGAATCCCTGGACGTTCGCAATTGCTGAGCCTGCCTCAGGGTGTCCTCAGCGGCCCACACAAACAGTGTTCTCTTTTGGGAGGCTCTAGAAAGAGACAGCACCAGCGTTGGTGGGGCTGTGAATGGGGTTTGCCTCGCTACTTGAAGAGCAGCAAGAGCTTTTGGTCCTGGCCCCTTTGGGGTGGGAGGAATTCCTGGACGTTCGCAATTGCTGAGCCTGCCTCAGGGTGTCCTTAGCGTCCCACACAAACAGTGCTCTCTTTTGGGAGGCTGTAGAAAGAGACAGCACCAGCGTTGGTGGGTCTGTGAATGGGGTGTCCTGACTACTTGAAGAGCAGCAAGAGCTTTTGGTCCTGGCCCCTTTGCGGTGGGAGGAATCCCTGGACATTCGCAATTGCTGAGCTGGGCTTCGGGTGTACTCGGGTCCGCAGGCAGAGAATATTGGAGTTTGGGAGGCTCTAGAAAGAGACAGAGCCAGCGTTGGTGGGGCTGTGAATGGGGTGTCCTGGCTACTTGAAGAGCAGCAAGAGCTTTTGGTCCTGGCCCCTTTGCGGTGGGAGGAATCCCTGGATGTTCGCAATTGCTGAGCCTGCCTCAGGGTGTCCTCAGCGTCCCACGCAAACAGTGTTCTCTTTTGGGAGGCTCTAGAAAGAGACAGTGCCAGTGTTCGTGGGGCTATGAATGGGGTTTGCCTCGCTACTTGAAGAGCAGCAAGAGCTTTTGGTCCTGGCCCCTTTGTGGTGGGAGGAATCCCTGGACGTTCGCAATTGCTGAGCCTGCCGCCGGGTGTTCTCAGCAGCCCACGCAAATAGTGTTAAATTTTGGGAGGCTCTAGAAAGAGACAGCGCCAGCGTTGGTGGGTCTGTGAATGGGATTGCCTGGCTACTTGAAGAGCAGTAAGAGCTTTTGGTCCTGGCCCCTTTGCGGTGGGAGGAATCCCTGGACGTTCGCAATTGCTGAGCCTGCCGCCGGGTGTCCTCAGCGGCCCAGGCAAACAGTGTTCTCTTTTGGGAGGCTCTAGAAAGAGACAGCACCAGCGTTGGTGGGGCTGTGAATGGGGTGTCCTGACTACTTGAAGAGCAGCAAGAGCTTTTGGTCGAGGCCCCTTTGCGGTGGGACGAATCCCTGGACATTCGCAATTGCTGAGCCTGCCTCCGGGTGTACTCAGCTCCGCAGGCAGATAATATTGGAGTTTGGGAGGCTCTAGAAAGAGACAGCGCCAGCGTTGGTGGGTCTGTGAATGGGGTTGCCTGGCTACTTGAAGAGCAGCAAGAGCTTTTGGTCCTGGCCCCTTTGCGGTGGGAGGAATCCCTGGACGTTCGCAATTGCTGAGCCTGCTGCCGGGTGTCCTCAGCGGCCACGCAACCAGTGTTCTCTTTTGGGAGGCTCTAGAAAGAGATAGTGCCAGCGTTCGTGGGGCTATGAATGGGGTTTGCCTGGCTACTTGAAGAGCAGCAAGAGCTTTTGGACCTGGCCCCTTTGCGGTGGGAGGAATCCCTGGACGTTCGCAATTGCTGAGCCTGCCGCCGGGTGTTCTCAGCAGCCCACGCAAATAGTGTTCAATTTTGGGAGGCTCTAGAAAGAGACAGCGCCAGCGTTGGTGGGTCTGTGAATGGGATTGCCTGGCTACTTGAAGAGCAGTAAGAGCTTTTGGTCCTGGCCCCTTTGCGGTGGGAGGAATCCCTGGACGTTCGCAATTGCTGAGCCTGCCGCCGGGTGTCCTCAGCGGCCGACGCAAACAGTGTTCTCTTTTGGGTGGCTCTAGAAAGAGACAGCGCCAGCGTTGGTGGGTCTGTGAATGGGGTGTCCTGACTACTTGAAGAGCAGCAAGACCTTTTGGTCAAGGCCCCTTTGCGGTGGGAGGAATCCCTGGACGTTCGCAATTGCTGAGCCTGCCTCAGGGTGTCCTCAGCGGCCCACGCAAATAGTGTTCTCTTTTGGGAGGCTCTAGAAAGAGACAGCACCAGTGTTCGTGGGGCTATGAATGGGGTTTGCCTCGCTACTTGAAGAGCAGCAAGAGCTTTTGGTCCTGGCCCCTTTGCAGTGGGAGGAATCCCTGGACGTTCGCAATTGCTGATCCTGCCTCAGGGTGTACTCGGTGGCCCACGCAGATAGTATTGGGCTTTGGGAGGCACTAGAAAGAGGCAGCGCCAGCGTTGGTGGGTCTGTGAATGGGGTGTCCTGACTACTTGAAGAGCAGCAAGAGCTTTTGGTCCTGGCCCCTTTGCGGTGGGAGGAATCCCTGGACATACGCAATTGCTGAGCTGGGCTCCGGGTGTACTCGGCTCCGCAGGCAGATAATATTGGAGTTTGGGAGGCTCTAGAAAGAGACAGCGCCAGCGTTGGTGGGGCTGTGAATGGGGTGTCCTGGCTACTTGAAGAGCAGCAAGAGCTTTTGGTCCTGGCCCCTTTGCGGTGGGAGGAATCCCTGGACGTTCGCAATTGCTGAGCCTGCCGCCGGGTGTCCTCAGCAGCGCACGCAAACAGTGCTCTCTTTTGGGAGGCTCTAGAAAGAGACAGCACCAGCGTTGGTGGGGCTGTGAATGGGGTGTCCTGACTACTTGAAGAGCAGCAAGAGCTTTTGGTCCTGGCCCCTTTGCGGTGGGAGGAATCCCTGGACGTTCGCAATTGCTGAGCCTGCCTCAGGGTGTCCTCAGCAGCCCACGCAAATAGTGTTCTCTTTTGGGAGGCTCTAGAAAGAGACAGCACCAGTGTTCGTGGGGTTGTGAATGGGGTTTGCCTCGCTACTTGAAGAGCAGCAAGAGCTTTTGGTACTGGCCCCTTTGGGGTGGGAGGAATCCCTGGACGTTCGCAATTGCTGAGCTGGGCTCCGGGTGTCCTTAGCGTCCCACACAAACAGTGCTCTCTTTTGGGAGGCTCTAGAAAGAGACAGCACCAGCGTTGGTGGGTCTGTGAATGGGGTGTCCTGACTACTTGAAGAGCAGCAAGAGCTTTTGGTCCTGGCCCCTTTGCAGTGGGAGGAATCCCTGGACGTTCGCAATTGCTGAGCCTGCCTCAGGGTGTCCTTAGCGTCCCACACAAACAGTGCTCTCTTTTGGGAGGCTCTAGAAAGAGACAGCACCAGCGTTGGTGGGTCTGTGAATGGGGTGTCCTGACTACTTGAAGAGCAGCAAGAGCTTTTGGTCCTGGCCCCTTTGCTGGTGGGAGGAATCCCTGGACATTCGCAATTGCTGAGCTGGGCTTCGGGTGTACTCGGGTCCGCAGGCAGAGAATATTGGAGTTTGGGAGGCTCTAGAAAGAGACAGAGCCAGCGTTGGTGGGGCTGTGAATGGGGTGTCCTGGCTACTTGAAGAGCAGCAAGAGCTTTTGGTCCTGGCCCCTTTGCGGTGGGAGGAATCCCTGGATGTTCGCAATTGCTGAGCCTGCCTCCGGGTGTCCTCAGCGTCCCACGCAAAGAGTGTTCTCTTTTGGGAGGCTCTAGAAAGAGACAGAGCCAGCGTTGGTGGGGCTGTGAATGGGGTGTCCTGGCTACTTGAAGAGCAGCAAGAGCTTTTGGTCCTGGCCCCTTTGCGGTGGGAGGAATCCCTGGATGTTCGCAATTGCTGAGCCTGCCTCAGGGTGTCCTCAGCTGCCCAGGCAACCAGTGTTCTCTTTTGGGAGGCTCTAGAAAGAGACAGTGCCAGTGTTCGTGGGGCTATGAATGGGGTTTGCCTGGCTACTTGAAGAGCAGCAAGAGCTTTTGGTCCTGGCCCCTTTGCGGTGGGAGGAATCCCTGGACGTTCGCAATTGCTGAGCCTGCCGCCGGGTGTTCTTAGCAGCCCACGCAAATAGTGTTAAATTTTGGGAGGCTCTAGAAAGAGACAGCGCCAGCGTTGGTGGGTCTGTGAATGGGATTGCCTGGCTACTTGAAGAGCAGTAAGAGCTTTTGGTCCTGGCCCCTTTGCGGTGGGAGGAATCCCTGGACGTTCGCAATTGCTGAGCCTGCCGCCGGGTGTCCTCAGCGGCCCAGGCAAACAGTGTTCTCTTTTGGGAGGCTCTAGAAAGAGACAGCACCAGCGTTGGTGGGGCTGTGAATGGGGTGTCCTGACTACTTGAAGAGCAGCAAGAGCTTTTGGTCGAGGCCCCTTTGCGGTGGGAGGAATCCCTGGACATTCGCAATTGCTGAGCCTGCCGCCGGGTGTACTCGGCTCCGCAGGCAGAGAATATTGGAGTTTGGGAGGCTCTAGAAAGAGACAGCACCAGCGTTGGTGGGGCTGTGAATGGGGTGTCCTGGCTACTTGAAGAGCAGCAAGAGCTTTTGGTC